>ML433846.1:0-14639 GCA_005239525.1 Nicotiana knightiana | reverse complement strand
AGAGAAATATATATATATATATATATATATATATATATGAATGTGATAAGGGTGGACAGAGGAAATAAATATATATGACTGTGATAAGGGTGGACATGGGAAATAAATATATATGACTGTGATAAGGGTGGACAAAGGAAATAAATATATATGACTATGATAAGGGTGGACACGGGAAATAAATATATATGACTGTGATAAGGGTGGACAAGGAAAATAATGACAGTGATAAGGGAGGATAATTATGCTTTACTAATTTTTATTACAAAGATTTGGGAGTTTATTGTTTTATCCTACAATTTTCTCATATATTACACATTTGGTTATTTTAAATTAAAGTTTGGAAACTTGGAAAGTTGTGTAAAATTTTGGTGACAGCCGAGGCCTGAAATAGGCGACTGAGGTATTTTATTTATTCATTGTTGCAGTTATATTTTCTTTTTTACGTAGAATTGTTTTATTACTTTATTATATACATATATTGTTGCAGGTTAAGTTACAATTGCCCCGCCTTAGCCTCATCACTACTTCGTCGGGGTTAGGCTCGGCACTTACTCGGTACATGGGGTCGGTTGTACTGATACTACACTCTGCACTTTTTGTGCAGATCCAGGTACCAGCCAACAACAGAGATTTTTAGTAGCCGCTATTTATTATCCGGAGACACGAGGTATATCTAGCGGTGTTCGCAGATCCCGAGAGTCTTGTCTTGTTTTGTTGAGACTGTTTTATAATTTTCCTAAAATAGTTATATTATTTCTTTCATCCCATTAATTGTAGTATTCTTTAGTAGTTCATGAATTGTGACACCAACCCTGGGGGTATTCTTAGAGTTATTTATATAAATAGTTCGTGGATCGGTCTATTTATTTGCTTATTATTATATAATTAGTTCCTCAAGGGACTAGTTGGTTGTTCATTCACGCACCCCCCCCCCCCGGGTCCGTGCTCACCATTATCAGGCCACCATGTCCCTTCTGAGTAAGATCGCTCTATTTCCTTACTAGACCTATGGTTTCTAAGTCGGTCTCTTCTCGTCTCCGGGTTGTCTCTCTCCGAAACCATAACTCTAGCTCTTGATTCCTTAGATCTGTAACAGATTTGAGTCTATTCAGGTTATCTTTACTGTTTTCTTAAATATTTTCTATTTTCCTACAGCTCTCTTCATCTTCAAACTAGGGTTTCTTAACCCTTCTTCAAAAACAGTTCTTCTTCTGATTTCAGTGTTATTCTGTGATTTTCACTATGTGTAAACGATTTATTTAAGTTTTTTTTCTCCTTTATCTGATTTATTATGTTGAAAACCCTAAGTTTCTTGGTTTAAGCTTTGGGTTCTGAGTTCGCCTTTACTGTTCGTTCTTTCAACTTGTTTGCATGTTTGATTCTCATGAACCTACTTCGATTAATCTGAGTATTTTTTTATTTCTACCCTATTAGGTTTATTAGGGTTTCTGATTCTTGCTTCTTCCGCTTATATTACGTTTGTTCTACTAATTCCTCTAGTCCTTACTATTTTCTGGTTGAATCCCTGATTTTACGTGATTTGTACCACTGTGTCCATTAGAGTTTCTGATTTTTTGCTTCTTCTTGCCTACTATGTGTTTATTCCGTTTGTTCATAAAGTTTTGTGTTAACTCTCCCCTTAATCAGCACTGTTCCTATTTGAATTCCTAATTTTCTGTGATTAGCAACTTTTACTGATTTCCTGTGATGATGTCTTTACTGATTTCCAACTGTAAACTATTTTCTTACCTTATTATGTGATTGACTATTATTAGTTGGTTCTTACTGATTGTTTCCTTAATTAGACCTTTCTGTACCTAGCCTAATTACTTGCACTGATTGAAACTATTTCCTTATTTATGCTCCAGTCATACATAATCTTTTTCCTTACTTGTTTCCTGTCTTTTACCGTTTGAAATAACTCCCTTAATCAAGGGAGTAGTTTGACTGATTGTTGCTCTAATTGGTTCTGAGCTCCATAAATTACTGCCTAATTGTGTTTCTTACTTTGTTTTACCTAGTTTCAAACTACTATATATATGTACACACTGATACATACACTGACACTGAACTCAACACACACGAACACATTAGTTCAAAAACTCTCTCTCATAGACAAAGCTTTTCTGCTCTATTTCTTTCTTTGTTACTTACTCACTACCGTTCTGAATTAGCTGGCTGCAAGCCAAGGCTAATTATTGTGCTCTCCTATTCTTCACTTTGTGTTTACTATCTCTTTACTGGTATGTTCTGATTTCAATTCAAGTCCCAAAACCAACATGTTTCTTTTACTGCTTCAGTTTATCATGTTTCTAATCTGTTTCTATCTATGGTTTTGTTGTTCAACATGTAATTGACATGTCTACATCATTGTTCATCTAGCATAATATATTATGTCCCACTCCCCCTTAGGATCAGTATGCTTATGAATATGTTACCCCTTGTAGTATGTCCCAATGTGACTCTTCTCTATCTTATGTTTAGCTGGTTTCTAGTATGAACCTTTCTTTGCAAAGCAATTTGTATCCTAAGTCTATTTCTGAAATTCATGTTGTGTTGATACCGTTAGCTATCCCCTAATCCCCATAAACCCCCTACAAGAACTTCTATGCTCTTGTATACTATGTTCTCTATGTGTCCCCAATTCCCATCACCCCTGTATGAAGGACTGTGATTTGAATGTGTTGAACCTGTTTGCGCTGCGATTAGTCTACTGTTTGTTAATTGTCCTACTCTTGTCAAAAACTATTTTTTTACTAAATAATTCTCCTATTTTATAAAAATAATTCAACTAAGTCTTTTTCAAACACTGTCTTTCCTATTAAAACCTTTTCAAAACTATGTCAAACACTCTCACTCTACTCTTAGGTCCTTAGGTTCTTCCCCCTCCAGTGTATGACTGCCTTGGGATTCCTGTGAGATCCCTCTGAACTCTGATGCACTGGGGGCTGGCCATTCCATATTGCACTTACTTAATTATGGTTATGAAATCTGGGTGTGAGCACTGCCATAGATCCCTTGAGGTCCTTAAGGAACTATGACACACCTGGATACGAGAAAGGCTATGAAACATTTGGGCACTTGAGGTTCTGGGAATCTGGACCTGTTTTTCAAGCTCCCTATAGTGTAACTTCTTATTTTTCCTTATCTACTTGTGTAATTCATTCACATCGGTTTGTAATAACTGTTGTAAATGAATATTGGGGATTGATAGGGAAAAGGGGAGGGTAGCCATGTCTGTTGTTGATGGGGTAGAAACCATGCCTTAGGTTTACATTTCTGTGTGCGGATTAGAATCCATGTTAAGGACCAATACATGCAAAGCATAGCATACATTAGATATCATGCTCTTAAGTTTCATATATACTGTTTCAGCATCACATTATCTTATCACTTAGAAACCATGCTTCAGGGCTAAATAATAGCACTAACACGAACTATTGTTCCTGCACATTTTTGAAGTCATGCTTAACAATGTTGTAATCTTTTTGTGCATCCTGCTCTGCATATCCTGAGATCATGCTATGCATTTAGAAATTCTGCTTTAGGAACTCTGCATATAAAACATTTTGCCTTTTATATGAGCATTAGATACCATATTTTAGGACCTCACTAAGTCATACCTAGATAAGCTACTGATGCATGAAAAAGGGATATAAAACAGTGTCAGATCTAATTGTCTTGCTCTTAATAAAACTAAATCTCCACATAGTCATATAACCTAGACCATTATGCTTTAGGTAAAACAACCTCTAAACTGTTTTAAATAATTCCGGTAACTAATGTGCATTCCCCTATGCCTAGGCAAGCCTTAGGTAACCAACTTTAATAAAACTGGAAGACTGTTGCTTTGTGTTTACTGCCTAATGGTCAACAGGCTGAAAATCAGTAGGCAAACTAATTAGGTCCTGCTTCTGGGTTTATAAAATTGAAACTGCATATCTTCTGTATTTTGACATTCACTTAAACATCATGTTTTAGGATCCTGCTTAATAATATTGCCCTTGTTTGTGTTTGAGACGTGCTGTTTACATGCAATATTTGTGGAGGTAAACTTGAGCCTCTTAATTGCTTCTTTCTTGTTTTATCTGTTCAAGTCCTAACTGTTCTTGCGTGTCGCCTAGTATTTTCTCCTTTCAACCTTAAGGGTCTGTCTAGAACTGCCTATAGGTAGAGGTCAAATCCTCCAGGGCCATTAAGAAGGGACGGGTAACAGCACGCATAGAGATCGTTAAACAACACTCGCTTTAATAACCTCTAAGGGGTGGGAAAGGGTAGATATGGATATGACATTCGGTGCGCTAATGCATTTTGTATCCGCTTTTCTGAGGAGTGATTACCGGGCATTGTACTGGTGTGATCCTATAGGATAAACAACCTAGGACCCTCTATCCCTTACATATGTGTGTTTAGATCATAACTCTTTCAAAACTTTATATGTATGTCTAGACTATAAATCTTTTAATCTTTAGCACATATGTGTGCTTAGACTGCGAATCTTCTTAAAATCTTTATTTGTTTACTTATGTGTTTTATTTTCTTATGTGTTACCTGTTTTAAAATTCATAAAGTTTGTTTGGCCGGGAACCACAGTTGTGGACATTGAGGGGTGCCTAACACCTGCCCCTTGGAGTAATTTCAAGCCCTTACCCAATATCTGGTTATTCAATTAGTGTTATTGTGACCCCTTAATAGGTGCCCTAACGCACCTTAAAATTGTTAGATGGCGACTCTTCAATTCCTTATCCCTTTCCCAAAAGGAAACGAGTTGTCCCAATAATGTCGAACACCCTGACCGATCCGAAAGGCGAGGAAAGAGGGGGGCGCGATAGCATTGTGACTCTGCTGGGGATTTATCTATACTTTTACCATTTCAAACTGCTTTATGAACTTGTCTTTACTTTGTTAATACTTGTGACCTTTCTCTTTCCCCCTTTATGTGCAATTAATTGTTTATCTCTTTCAAGTATTTATTCCTCTTAGAATCAAAACTGACATGTTTCTTTTTGTTTTCCTTTGTAACTGCTTTTTCAATTATAACTGTTGTATTTACCGCTTTCATAACATGCAAATACATGACAACATGCTTTTATTGCTCATTTATTGTTGCATAAATCATGCTCAACATCATATTCCACTCGTGCCTATAAAAATCCTATAGAAACGCTTGATGAGTATTTGCACCCTCCCATTTTATATCACCCCTAAATTCGGAAAGGCTTATATGCGGTAAAACTAGTCGATCAACGGTGCATTCGACGGTTCCGTTCCTTTTCCCCTCAAGTTGTCCGCTTGAGGGTACCAATATAAAACCCCATAGAAAACTTACTCTGTTATATTTTGCATGCATCATGGTCAAACCTAGTCGGGTTAACGTGTCGTCCGCACGATAACCCTTTAAGACAGCCTTATCCAAATGTCCACCAGGTTTTTCATGATCCCAATGGATGCAGTCAAGTTCTGTGCATTTATTTGGAGAACTAAATGTATGCATGCTAATCATAAGTGTATAAATAGTCGAGTCTGGCGGGGGTAAGGGTATAACTTTATCTATTTTGTAGAAAATGAGGCATGGAGTCCCCAGGTTCGGCATGGTCCAAAGAATACCACCACTATTGTTGGATTGGTAGGAAGATTTCTCGCCCAGTGACAAAGACCATGTGAAGAGGATCCTCTGGAACTTGCCCTCTTTACTGGATATTCAACCAAACAACATGTTGATTAAAGCAGCCACTATGTTCTGGGACAGAGAAAGGTTTGTGTTCCATTTTTTCAACATAGAAATAACCCCCCTCTTGGAGGAGGTATGGGGCTTTGCGGGATTACCTTGGGACAGTCCAAGTTTGCTGGTACCGGAGAACCGTGCCGCTAGGGTGTTCCTAAAAATGATGGGTTTGAAGAAGAACGATGATTTAGAATGCCTGACAGAGTCCTACATACCTTTTGATTATCTCTATGAACGATACGGCCATGGAAAATCCTGTCGTATCTTCCACGACGACTTCTTTATTACTTCCTTGGGTCATATTCACCGCAGGGCTTTTGTGTTCGTCGTTGGCTTCCTAGGTTTGATGGTGTTTCCAAGAAAAGGAGACCGGATACACACTAGACTGGCTATGGTAGCCAAAACCTTAATGGAATAGATCGAATGGCAAACATATACCACTGTCCCTATGATCATAGCAGACATATACCAAGGCTTGGACCACTACCAGAAGGGGGCCAAACACTTTGAGGGTTGCAATCTGCTACTACAGGTTTGGTTATTGGAGCATCTCCAGAGAGTCCAATATCGTCAGGAATTTCCACGAAGGGCGTGGAATGATCATATAGCCTTCCACCACCCTAAGAGGATAACCTTCATCCCGGATAGGTTTTCTCAACCGGAAAATGCTACAGAATCGGCTCAGCTTTTTGATAATTTGACCGAGGACCAGACTCATTGGATGTTCGAATGGTTCCCTACCAGTGAATTCATCATCAGACCGAGGGACGCTCCGCACCTGGTCTTGATTGGTTAAGGGGCATATATCCCTATGTTCCATCAGGGTCATGAGACAGGCAGGTAGAAAGCAAGTTATACCGCGAGTCTCCAAAATGAGTCATTACAGGGCAGATTTTCAGGACGACAATATCCCGTACAAATGTGAAGCTCACCATCTGTAGAATCTCAAGGTTATTGTAGAAAAGGACACCATCGAGCCTGACAGATACCATGCAGGGCATGTGCGCTTTACCTATCATTGTTGGAAGACAGCATAGCAGGGATAGCTGAGCCGGGCATCAGCAGAAATAGGGTCATAGACGAAGCGGCTGAGGCTCTGGTGAAATACAATAATCTGTGCAAAAGGGTTCGTGAGTTCGAGGCCGAGCATCTGGAGCAACAGAAGACTAATATGGAACTGATCGATGAGTGGAAGGAAAGGGCCATCAAATCCAGTGAAAGGTTGGAATATTTGGAGCAGGGTCTGATGGGGCTAGAAGCAAAGACAAGAAAAAGGGTCGCCGACTTGCCAGAATGTTGAGGGAAACAAAGGAGGGCATCTAGCAAGGGTATACCTGTTGGTCGGCATGCACGACCTGGGGAACCTGATTGACAGAGCCTAGAAAACCAAGCCTGGGGAAGGTCCTTCAAGGACTAAGTAGTCTAGGTTTCCTTTTCATTGCTTTTACCAATGTAATAAGGCCAAGTGCCATTAGTGACTTTATTTCCTTATCATTATTTTAGTGTCATTTTGGACTCGACTATTTTACATTAATAAAGTGAGGCATTTTTGCATCTAAGTTCTCCAAAATCAACTTGTCGCTAGGCCTACCTCTGGCACAACGAGGCTCCCAAATTAGGACACGCTTTTATTCATGCACTATGTGTTTAAATACTGCAATATTTTCTCATGATCCTCACTGACTTGGCTACCTTTTATTTTTTGTTTTTGTTTCTCTTTAATTATTCCCCTCCCCAAAGGTTGGTTCGTGCATTCTGGCATTATCATCATATCACACAAGATCCAGGGGCCCTCCACCTCCTCCTCCTCCTAGTCCACTTAAAGGTAAAGGCAAAGGCAAAATGGAAGATTTGGGCAACATAAGACAGGAAAACACAATGCCAGTGGAACAAACAGAAGCTTTTGAAAACAAAGGTACTCAGGTTCAGAATGATGCTATGTCACAACTCGAGCAAAGGTTGTTGAAACTCCAAGGGGAGCTTGAGCATGTCCGGAATTTTACAAATTTAACCTTCTTACTCATTGTCCCATATGTTACTCAAAATACTATACCTCCTCAGAACACCCCAAATAAACAGAACCCTCCCACAACTCATCATCATACGACTCCACCAAAAAAACAAATTATCCCACCACAGCACCAGCACAACTCTTTCCACGCTCCAATAAATACCCCACTAACTATCCCTGAACGACGAGACTCCACCAGTGACCACCTCTATGCTCAAACACCAGGTCATCAAAACAACCCCATATACGTGGAGACTCTACCTCACTCCACCCAACACATTGCTTACACATCTGAATCCAGTGAGAAGGATATGCTCATTAAGAATTTGTCCGAGGAACTCAAGAAGCTGACTAGTCGAGTTCAGGGCGTTGAAGGAAGCAAGGGAGTCGAAGGGTTAAACTACGAAGATCTCTGCATACAGCCTGATGTTGAACTACCGGAGGGTTACAAACCTCCTAAGTTCTAAATGTTCGATGGTACAGGTGATCCCAAGGTCCATCTGAGGACCTATTATGATAAATTGGTTGGGGTAGGAAGAGACGAGAAAATTCGCATGAAATTGTTCATGAGGAGCCTCACAGGAGATGCTTTATCTTGGTACATTAGCCAAAACCCTAAGAAGTGATCCGACTGGGTAAGTATGGCATCAGACTTCATGGATAGATTATGGTTCAATACGGAAAATGCACTAGACGTGTTCTACATCCAGAACCTTAAAAAGAAGCCCACCAAAAATTTTCGCGAGTATGCCGCTCGCTAGAGATCTGAAGCAACCAAGGTCAAGCCTGCCCTAGAAGAAGAGCAAATGAATAAATTCTTCGTTCGGCACCAGACCCGTAGTATTATGAGAGGTTAATGGTGATTGAAAACCACAAATTCTCTGATATTATCAAGCTGGGTGAGAGAATTGAAGAAGGTATCAAAAGTGGAATGGTCACTAACTTTGAGATCCTACAGGCCACTAACAAAGCCTTGCAGTCTGGTGGTATATCCAAGAAGAAAGATGCAAGAACAGAAATGGTTGCATAGGAACCCAAATCCCGTTGGTATACAAAACTTCCCCACTCACCTATCAATCACCCTCGCCCACCTATCAGTCTGCACCTCCATCAACATATCAGCCATCTCCACCGCCTACATATCAGCCTACTTCCCCCAGATATTCCCAACCAGCTCCTATTTATCATACCTACAATGCTCAGCCATCTCACTATTAATCACCCCTTGCTCGCCAAAATTTCCCGAGACCTCGACCCAACTTTGATCTTAGACCTCCTAAACAATACACTACCATTGCTGAACCTATCGACCAGATGTATGAAATATTAAATGTTGTTGGTTATGTCACTCATATCCCTTCTATAACCCCTGAAAATCCATCCCAATGGGTCAATCCAAACAAGACCTGTGCATACCATTCCGGCATGAAGGGACATACAATTGATGAATGTCGCTCATTGAAGGATAAGATCCAGTCTATGATTGATAACAAGGTCATCCAGGCAAAGAAGCAAGCAGTCACTCTTAATCATAGAAGATGATGACCCAAAGAAGCCAGCAGTCACTCTTAATCCCATCATAGTCCAGATTCAGCCATCCGGAGATGTCGAGGTAACTGCATCACTCCCATTCAAGTTTGAAACGTCACCACTTGCAAACACACATTTGTGGTTCGAGGTTGAAGTTATGTTGCCTGCTAAGGCACCCATTCCATTTGAAGTGAAAGTAGCTGCACCAATCATAGTGAAAATGTCAACCACGCCACCTTTCAACAACAAGGTTGTACCTTGGGATTACACAGCTGAAGCAAAAAGGAAAGGTGAAGTCAAGATAGAAGAAGCTGGTGCTGCATAGGGAATGACAAGAACCGGTAGGGTCTATACACCCGAACACTTGGCAGAGTCTAGCAAGAATGCTTCCAACAGGCCACCTATCATTGAGACAGGCCCAGATGATCTTTGGAGAAAGATGCAGGCCATGGAATACTTAGTCATCTATCAGCTGAAAAAAAACTCCAGCCCAGATATCCATTATGTCATTGCTGCAGAATTCAATACAGCTGAAGCATCACGACACCACTTTTGGGTTGGGATACAAATACACTTGGAAGGAGTATGAAGACTGGTCGCCACCATGGCGTGGTCCCTACTATCCATTGGACAACCTATACCACATTAGGAGAATACTTCCCGGCAAGCTGATATCATATGGGGGTCAGAAGAAGAAGAAATTCTAGCAGCTTTGAAAGATTTATTCCTGGAAGATGGTGACGTGGACTGTTGTATTATTTTTGAGGAGAAGTAAGAGGAAGACCCTACCATCCAAACTGTGAGCAAAACATCGTTACTCAAGAATTTGTAAGGACCCGTAAAGTTTTCTTGTTTAAAAATACTGCCAAACAAAGTCCCCGAGTTGTTTTATTTTGGGAATCTTTGAAACAAACCTGAACTGAGTAAAAAGTACCTCGAGACTTGAAGAATGTGATTTTCCAGAAAATAGGTGTTATGTGACGCACTATGCGATCGCACGAAGTGTATGCGGACCGCATAATGGTCGCATACCTAGGCAGAATACTGCCCCATTTGAGGTCAACTATGCGGTCTGGTACGATCGCATAACGTGTATGCGGACCACACAATTGGTCACATATCTGGGCAGTGTGTTCTGGATTCATGGCCCACCCTGAGGGACATTGTGCGGTCAGATCTGTGAACCGTATGTCAGGAATGTGATCGCATTCCTGACCGCATTCTTATGTCGGTCCCTATTTTTCTAATTTTTGAAACCCGACCCCAGTTAATTAAAACACCCCTCCCCTTCATTTTTAACCATTTTCTAAACAAAACTAGAGAGAGGGGAGATAGGGTTCTTAAGGGAGAAAGCCTCATCTTTACCAATTGGATTTTCAAAGTCACTCAGGCCTAGAAATTTCGAGTAATCATCTTCTTCTTCATTCTAACAGGTAAGAATCCCCAAACCCTTTTCATTAATTTTCTAATTTTAAACAACAACGGGACTCCCATGAATTGATTCTTGAAAATATAAGTTTATACATTGCATGCATGTTCATTAATGTCCATAATCTAGTAAGAGGAAGCGGGTTGGGGTAAGGTTCACAAATGAGGGGTTGGCAATCTAGGGGGGAGTCACATAGCAGTTGATAAATGCTTAAAAGGGTTCAAATTGTATGAATGGATCTCGATTCTGAGTTGAACATGTTTAATTGTGAACTAGATTGATGGTACTAGTCGGTCCGGTGATTCGTGATTAAAGGTTAAAAAGGAATTTCGACCCCAGAGTATGCATGTCTAACTTTAACCTTCGTAGAATCCTCTTGTTGGGTTCGAGTATGTGGTATGTGTCTCTTGCTTGGAAATATGTGAATTGACTGTTCAAACGTGCTAAGACGTGAGACTTTATTCTCTGATTCTTCCTGGTTGATTGTCATGCTACCGTGCTGTATGAAGTTGTAAAAGGTACTTGATAGGCAATGAATGAAAGATTGATAATGCCCTCAAATGTGGGAATGTGTAAAATAGTTGAAAGCCATACATGGAAAGTAATGAAAAAGGAGTATTGTGAAGAAATGTAACTGAATTGAGTGAATGTGGCAACACCGTGTTCATGAAATTTCTACTTGATAAATGTTATGGTGCCTTGGGCCCAAATAAATGAGTCGTTGATATGAATTTGTATTCCTTGAATTGGTGATTCTTGTGATGAAATTGTTTGTGATTTTGCTGTGAATTAAAATTGTCAGGCGGGGTCGGGTTGCGCGCCGCAACACGAAGTAATAAGGATGATGGGTTGTGGTGATAAGGGTGGCCGAGGTAATAAGGATGAAATGTGATCGTTATCACTGCTGAAATGAAAATTTATGAGCTCTTGAATATGATGATGTTGAAAGGGAAAAAGGAGAGATTGTGCATCTTGTTTGATTCTGGTTGTTTCCTTCTACGTGCATCTATTAATTGGTTTTATTGTTGCTCCTTAATTGTGTATTGCTTGATTGTACTTGGGATAAAGTTTGTTTATACATACTAGTACTATTCCACAGTACTAATGTCCCTTTTTCCGGGGGCTCTACATCTTTTATATGGATGTAGGTGGATCCATAGCAGGTTGCTTAGCTCGCCATTAGTGGTGTCTTCTCTTCATCCTTCTCAGCTGTACTGGTGAGCCCCATTTCCTCTCGGGGCCATGTGTAGTTCGGGCCTTCTCCTTTTGAGTGTATTATGTATTGTAAGGTATAGCCGGGGCCTTGTTCCCTGCAAGTATTGTATAAGTTCCTAGTACTCTTAGAGGTTCCGTAGACACTACGTGGGTGTAAATGTATATTTTGGGTAGTGGTTATATGTATTTGTAATCATGTTCCGTATCAGAAAGTGGCGTATCTAATATGCATGAATTGGACTTAATGTGGTAATCACACACTTTTAAGCTTGTCTCACCATTCCTCATAATTAACGTTTGTTATAGATACGGGGAAGCACGTTGGGTGGGAAAGGCAAATCAGGTTCGCTTGACTGGGGATCACCCGGTCGAGTGTCGGTCGCGTCCCTCGATTTTGGGGAGTGACAGAATTGGACTGTCAAACCATCCAGGGCCTGACGAGTCCCGGGGTAGCAAGGCTGGACAAGCATTGTTTATTTCATTTTGCTAATGATTTCCTTTTTCGCCTTTTCCATTTTACGCATTTTTCAATAAAATCTCCAATGTTCCAAAAACACTTNCAACGCAACAAAAGGACAGTGATTCAGAGGAAGAAGATACCATACCCGATGAAATTATCAGAGAAGTTGAGGATTTTGAAAATAGACCTAAGTCCAATCTAGACGAAACCGAGATAGTCAACCTCGGAGATTCAGAAACTGTCAAAGAAACTCGCATCAACATTCATCTGTTGCCATCAGAGAAAGTGGAATACACACTATTCTTGAAGGAGTATGAAGACATATTTGCATGGTCGTACGATGACATGACTGGTCTAAGTACATCCATTGTGGCTCACAAGTTACCAACCAATCCAATGTGCCCGCCGGTAAAGCAGAAGCTTAGAAAATTCAAGCTTGATATAAGTATGAAAATCAAAGAGGAAGTTACCAAGCAAATCAACGCCAAGGTTCTCAGGGTAGCTGAATATCCGACATTCTTATCCACCATCATGACAGTACATGACAGTACCCAAGAAAGATGGAAAGATCATAGTTTGTGTCGACTACCGGGATCTCAACCGCGCCAGTCCGAATGATGATTTTCCTCTCCCGAACATACATATCTTGATAGAAAATTGTGCAAAGCATGAACTTCAATATTTCGTGGATTGTTTTGCTGGTTACCACCAGATTTGGATGGACGAGGAAGACGCTGAGAAAACGGCTTTCATTACGTCATGGGGAGTTTACTGTTATAAGATGATGTCGTTTGGCCAGAAGAATGCTGGGGCCACCTATATGAGAGCTATGAACACTATCTTCCATGATATGATACATAAAGAAATTGAGGTGTATGTGGATGACATCATCATCAATTCCAAGAGATCCACTGACCATACAACTGATTTGAGAAAATTCTTCGACAGGCTGCGAAAGTACAACTTGAAGTTAAACTCCGCAAAGTGTGCGTTCGAAGTTCCTGCTAGTAAATTGCTTAGGTTCATCGTCAGCCGCCGAGGAATAGAACTGGATCCATCAAAGGTCAAAGACATCCAAGAATTTCCACCGCCAAAGAACAAGAAAGATGTGATGAGTTTACTGGGATGCCTTAACTACATCATCCGATTCATAGCCCAGTCCACGATTATATGTGAACCAATCTTCAAGATGCTAAAGAAAGATGATGCAACTGAATGGACCAATGATTGTCATAAAGCTCTCGACAGAATCACGGAATACTTGTCAACATCACTAGTCTTGGTCCCGCCAGAGCCGCGTAGACCCTTGCGGTATTAGATGGAGCTTTTGGCTGCGTTCTGGGCAGCACGACGAGACAAGAAGAAAGGAACATGCTATTTATTATCTGAGTAAGAAGTTCACTCCACATGAGGCATGGTATTCTCTACTGGAACGTCCTGTTGTGCTCTAACCTGGGTAGCCCAGAAGCTGATGCATTACTTCTGTGCCTACACAACGTATCTCATATCAAGGATGGATCCCTTGAAATAAATCTTTCAGAAGCCCATGCCCACTGGCAAACTGGCCAAGTGGAAAATCCTGTTTAGTGAGTTCGACATTGTCTATGTGACTCAGAAAAAGAGGTCAAGGGGCAAGCACTGGCAGATCATCTTGCCGAGAATCCCGTGGGAGGAGAATACAAACCCCTAAAAACATATTTTCCCAATGAAAAAGTGTCATTCATAGTGGACGACATTGCAGAATCCTATGACGGGTGGAGAATGTTCTTCGACGGAGCATCCAATTTCAAAGGATTCGGCATTGGAGCTAGCCTGATATCTAAAATAGGTCAACACTACCCGGTATCTACCAACCTCAGATTTCCCTGTACCAACAATAAGGCAGAATATAAAGCCTGCATCTTAGGGCTCAATATGGCCATTGACATGAGTAGGAGTTGCTAGTAATTGGTGACTCCGATGTGCTAATACACCAAGTACAAGGAGAATGGTCTACCAAGAAATCCAAGATATTTCCATATCTGCACCATGTGCAGGAATTGAGGAAAAGGTTCACAAAGATAGAATTTCGGCACGTCCCCAGAATTCAATTGAAATAGAAGTCTCCTACACGGTTAGGTTTCACCCTAAACCTATAAATAGACTCCTAAAACACAACTACAAGGGAGATTCAGAGGAGATTCGAGATTAGAAGGATTCGAAGAGACGGCAAGACATCGATTTGTACATATTTTCTTCATTACTTTGTAGTTTAATTATGCAAGTT
>ML433845.1:0-24358 GCA_005239525.1 Nicotiana knightiana | reverse complement strand
AACAAGTGTAATTTTATCATTAATGCACATAAAATGTAAGGTATATCACATGTTAAACTATGCGTTTTAGTCTCGCATCACTCCTTTAATATATCCTCCTTTCAGTTGAGCTATACATGCAGCATTGTCTTCATACAATGTTGTTGGAGTATTTCCTTCCAAAGAAAGACCATATGTTTTCCTGAATATGTTGAGTTATTGATCTTAACCAAACATATTCTCGACTTGCTTCATGAATGGCTATTATCTCTGTATGATTTGAAGAAGTAGCAACCATAGTCTGTTTCGTTGAACACCATGATATGGTTGTACCTCCACATGTAAATAAGTAGCATGTCTGAGATCAAGCTTTATGTGGATCAGATAAATATCATGCATCTGCATAACCAACTAATGCTGACGTGGATTCATTTGAATAGAATAAACCCATGTCAATGGTCCCTCACAAGTATCTGAATATATGCTTAATACTATTCCAATGTCTTTGTGTTGGTGAAGAACTAAATCTTGCTAACAAGCTTACTGAGAAAGATATATCTGGTCGAGGATTATTGGCAAGATACACTAACGCCCCAATTGTACTAAGATATGGTATTTTGGCACCAATAAGATCTTCATCATTTTCATGAGGTCGAAATGGATCTTTCTTTATATCAAGTGATCTCACCACCATCGGGGTACTCAATGGATGTGCTTTATCCATATAGAATCGTTTTAAAATCTTTTCGGTGTATGTTGATTGATGGACAAATATTGCATCTTTCATATACTCAATTTGTAGACCAAGAAAAAATCTTGTCTTTCCAAGATCTTTCATTTTAAATTCTTTCTTCAAACAGTCTACTGTTTTTGGAAGCTCCCCAGGAGTTCCAATGATATTTAGATCATCAACATACACGGCGATTATAACAAATTTAGATCCAGACCTTTTTATAAAGATACAAGGACAAATTGGATCATTCTTGTACCCTTCTGTCAATAGGTATTCACTCAGGCGATTGTACCACATACGACCTGATTGTTTTAATCCGTATAAAGATTTCCGAAGCTTTATTGAACAAGTTTCACGAAAGATTTTATATTCTTCTGGAACTTTAAATCCCTTAGGTATTTTCATAAAAAATTCGTTGTCTAATGATCCATACAAATAGGCTGTGATAACATCCATTAGACGCATATCAAGTTTTTCATGCACTGCCATATTTATGAGTTACCTGAAGGTGATAGCATCCACCACAGGAGAATATGTCTCCATATAGTCAATGCCAGGCTTTTGTGAAAACCCTTGTTCCACAAGTCGTGCTTTATATCTAACGACTTCATTCTTATCATTTCGTTTTTGCACAAAAACCCATTTTTAACCTACTTGCTTTATACCTTCAGGTGTTCGAACTATGGGTCCGATGACTTCACGTTTCCCAAGTGAAGTTAACTCTGCCTGGATAGCGTCTTTCCATTTTGGCCAATAATTTCTCTATCTACATTCATCAACAGATTTTGGTTCAGGATCCTCATCTTGTTGCATTATTTCAACAACAACATTATAAGCAAAAATGTTAACGATAACAATATTATTTCGGTTCCATCTTTTTTCCGTTGAGACGTAACTTATTGATATCTCTTCATTCTCATTATTTTCAGACACCTGGACCTCCTTAAGGTCTTATCTTTTGTTACGTCTTCGGGCTCTTCTGAGCCGCTACCTCCATGTTATGATCACTTTGATCATTTGCTCATTTTCTTCTTCGAGTATTTTTATCTTTAGAACCGATTGGTCTACCACATTTTAAGCGTGGCATAGACTCATTTGCTTTAATTGATTGTCCTACCGGGATATCAACTCGATTTGGAGCATTAGAAGCTGGAATATGCGACTTAGTCACCCTTGGTAGGTCAGTGAATGCATCTGGCAGTTGATTTGCAATATTTTGCAAATGAATAATCTTTTGAACCTGTTTTTCACATTGATTTGTTCGAGGATCTAAATGAGATAGTGATAATGCATTCCAATCCATCTCATTTTTCAGCTGCTTATTTTCTCCCCCTAATGTTGGGTATACTGATTCATCAAAATGGCTATCAGAAAATCTTGCCGTAAATAAATCTCCAGTCATCGGCTCTAGATATTTTATAATAGAAGGAGATTCATATCCAAAATATATCTCCAACCTTCTTTGAGGATCCATCTTTGTGCATTGTGGTGGAGCAATTGGAACATATATAGCACAAGCAAAGATTCTAAGATGGGAAATATTTGGCTCCTGACCAAAAGCCAATTGCAATGGGGAGACTTTGTGATAACTTGTGGAAATTATCTGCACAAATGCTGCTGCATGCAAAATAGCATGACCCCATACTGAAATGGGAAGTTTTGTTCTCATAAGCATTGGTCTAGCAATTAATTGGAGGCGTTTGATCAATGATTCTGCTAGACCATTTTGTGTATGAACATGAGCAGCCGGATGCTCAATTGTTATCCCAGTTGATATACAATAATCATTAAAGGCTTGAGATGTAAACTCACCAGCAATATCAATACGAATTGTTTTAATTGCACAATCTGGAAATTGTGCTCTTAGCTTTATTATTTGAGCCAACAATCTCGCAAATGCCAAATTCCGAGTTGATAGTAAGCATACATGTGACCATCTTGTAGATGCATCTACCAAAATCATATAATATCTGAATGGTCCACATGGAGGGTGAATGGGCCCACATATATCACCATGTATACGTTCCATAAATGTAGGGGATTCCATCCTAACTTTAATAGTTGATGGTCTAATAATTAATTTGCCTTGAGAACATGAAACACAAGAGAATTCCTTAAATTGAAGAATCTTCTGATTTTTCTTTGAATGTCAATGTGAATTCTCAATTATTTTACGCATCATATCATATTAGAACCAGGATGGCCTAACTGGTCATGCCAAATAATAAAATTATCTTGATTAGTAAACTTTTCATTTACTACGGCATGTGTTTCAATCCTGCTAATACTTGTGTAGTATAAGCCGGAGGAAAGAGCAGATAACATTTCAAGCACATATTTCTTACCAGACATTATTGTAGTAATATAAAGAGATTCAATCTTTTCATCATTTGTAGTCTCAATATTGTAGCCATTTTGGAGAATATCTTTGAAACATAATAAGTTTCTTTGAGATTTACTACAATATAGTGCTTCATCAATAACCAAATTTATTCCGCCAGGTAGTAATAAATTGGCTCTTTCAGAACCTTCAATTAATCTTGTACTATCGGATATTGTATTAATATTGGCTTCTTTCATTACCAAATAAGAGAAATATCTCTTATCCCTTAAAATAGTGTGTGTTGTAGCACTATCCAGAAGGCATATATCATCTTTATTAATCTTGATTCCAACTGAAGACTGGGGAATTTTCATATTCTTCATAAAAAAATCAAAGAGTACATCATAAGAAATATGAAAGACAAACAGAAAAAGAACATTAAGAAATATATTAGGAATATAGAAACTAGCATTACATGATGCATTAGAAAAATACACTCACAAAAAATAAACTAGTTGCAAACATAAAAAAAATTACAACGTTTATTATAACTTCATTCCCCAGTAAGATGATTAGTTCTTCAGTCAATATCCTCAAAGAATTCTCTAGCTTCTAAATGAGTAATATTTGCTAGTCCTCCAAAATCATCATCTTTATACGCAAGATGTGCCTCAGAATCATATTTGTTTGAGGGACCTGCTTCATCATCATTATTTTGAAAGGTCAAGTGTGCCTCCACATTATTTTCTTTCTTTCTGAGGGAGGCTTGATAAAGTTTGACAAAATGATCTGGCGTACGAAAAATGCGTGCCCAATGACCTTTCATACCACATCGGTGACACATACTAATTTTTACCTTTTGAAGGATTAAACTGAGAACTCTTATTGTTCTCCAGTTTATTTCCACCATAATGACGATGATTGTTTCGTCCCCTGCCACGTCCACGTCTACGACCATGTCCACGACCACTGTAATTATTGTTTTCTTTCAAACTTATTATATGTTGCTACAACATTCACTTTCGGGAATGGAGCTGACCCGGTGGGACGAGCTTCATGATTTTTCATTAATAGAGTGTTATTCTGTTCTGCCACAAGTAGGCATGTTATTAACTCAGAATATTTCTTAAAACCTTTTTCATGGTATTGCTGTTGTAGCACCACATTTGAAGCGTGAAAAGTAGAAAATATTTTTTCCAATAAGTCCTCTTCTGTGATAGTGTCTCCACATATTTAATAGAGAACTTGCTTTAAAGATAGCAGAATTATACTCACTTACAGTTTTAAAGTCTTGCAACCTTAAATGTATCCACTCATACCGAGCTTTCGGTAATACCGTAAGTTTTAGGTGGTCATATCATCCTTCAAATTAATCCATTATTCAAGTGGATCTTTTACGGTTAATATTCAGTTTTTAACCCTTCATGTAGATGATGACAAAGGAAAATCATGGCCTTCTCTTTATCCTGATTTGATGCTTCATTTCCTTGTATAATAGTATTTCCAAGACCTTTAGCGTCAAGGTGAATTTCAACATCAAGGACCCATGACAAATAGTTCTTCTCCGTGATATCAAGTGCCACAAATTTCAAGTTTTGACAAAGTCGACATAGTAAACACTACAATAAAATAATTGTAAAAGAATATAAGGATAATCGTGAAATAACAGTGATTATAATCAATTCAATAAACATATGAGTAAGCTGGTGAGATTCTTTATGAAAAATAAAGTATTTTTGGAGTAGAATTCACTTAATAAAATATGTATAACTCATCATAGTTGTAATTATATTATGTACATAAGATAGCAGTCAGCATGGTTATATGAGAGTAAAGCACTTGGTAAAGTTTACATGCAAAATATGCACAACAACATTATTTAGAATAACTTTAAAAGAAACATACTTGATCCGAAGAGGAGAATAAGCACAACTTAGAGATTATTGATTTGGTTAGAGCTTCGTGCTGATAACGTGTTACAAATAAAAGCAATGCAGTAAAATATAAATAAGAAGAGATAGAAAGAAGGAAAAAGCCTTTTCTTCTTTCGCTTTTGGTGTATCTTTATCCATCAGATACAAGGCTATTTATAAGCCTAAAAAGTAAACCTTCTCTTCACAAACAGTAAGAGGAAGGAAATACACAACATAAAACAGTGAGAGAAATGGGTGTCCATAGCAGCATGGGCATGCATCCTTAAACTATTCACAGCAAAATTGTCATTTCAATCCTTTTCTACCAATTCTAAGGAAAAGAGATCCTACCAAAAAAATCCGTCAACAAATGACGAATTCCATCATATCTTTGAGAGGACATGACTAAGGCAATAATCTCGATGGAGATTAGGATGGGACATTAAAGAAACTCGACTTAAACAACACATCTCTAGAAAAATATTTTTATTAGGATCCGACAATTTATGCAGGTTCCTTCCAATATATTGATTCAAGAAAATAGAACAATTCAATTTTGGACTAGCCCCTGGTTACGTGTCCTTTGGATCCTTGGTTTGCTTCCTTCGGGGGAAACAAGTTATCCTCATGTATACGGCTAAAATTGGAGAACCCAATTTTATGATCATTACGGCGCTCAGAAGGTTCGAAGGTTCAAGTTTTGGCATCGAGGGGGCACATCGAGGGTTCTCGACCCTGAAGCAGTGTAGATCGAAGGACATCATGGAAAGGCAGGAAATCCCCAAAAGTCAGTGGTTAAAGTTAACCAAGTACGCAAAATAGTACATGCCCGTACCGTGGCATTAAATGGTTTTACCGACCATCTCTCTTTTGTAATAATTACACATGTACTATGTTGGGATTCCCCCTCATATATAAAGGGGACCCTTCTCTCTTTGTAAGACACATGATACTCAATATACAAGAATAAGAACATTCTCTTCTCTCTAACTCAAATATTCTCTATAATTGTTTCATTGATTTATTGCCTTTCTTTTATTGTGTTCATTAATTGTTCTTCGTTTATTACTCATTATTGATCATAAAGGGGTCATCTTCAAGGCCTTCGATATTTTTGAATCATTATCAACCGCCCCTTATCAAACTCTCGAACTCGACCTCGAGGCCCATTCCAACCAAGCTCGAGGCCCCATTCCCCAGCTGCTCGGTTTGCACAATCTCATCTTCCTTCACCCTTATCTCGTTTTATTACTTCTCACTTACCATCTATTTCCCAAACAACTGGTATTAAAATAGATCACGTATTTTTAGAACCACAAATTTAAATATAGTTGTAATTACCATTTTCAAGGTAAACAGTTTGGCGCCCACCGTGGGGCTAAAAATAATAGTGATTGTTTTAGTGCTGGTTTCATGAAAACGCAAGTTATTCTTTAGACTTTTTCTTGTCCAAGAATCTTCAGTTTCAGGTCGAAAAATGTCTAACTCAGTAAATGCACATGAAAACAATGGTCCTGAGGATTACAGAGAGTACGGTGTAGCTGCTTCAGGCACCAGCATACCACTGCAAAACCCTAAAACGGCTCCAATAAAAATCCCAATTGATGAAGTCTCGCGCAACGCTCGACATGTCGACATAAGCTCTCATACAGACGGAAGTGTGCGCAAGGGAGAACAACATGAAGCACAGAGGGCCCCTGCTCAAAGGGAAAAGAAAGTTAGCCTTCACGTCATTTTTCAGATGTTGTAAGAACACCAAGTGGTTATTTCTCAGCTGCAAAGCCATCAAAAAACTCCAAGCACAGCGCCACCGGAAACGGCTCCTCGAGGTGAACAGGCACCAGAGAGCTCGAGCAACAGTGGGTCACCAGCCGACCCCGCTATCATGAAGATGCTCGAGGAACTCACAAAGAGGATTGAATCAGGTGAAAAGAAGATAGAAGCCAATGACAAAAAAGTGGAGACCTATAACTCGAGGGTCGATGAAATCCCAGGCACACCGCCGATTCTCAAGGGTGTAGACTCGAAGAAGTTCGTGCAAAAGCCATTTCCATGGAGTGCGGCTCCGAGGCCCGTCCCAAAGAAGAAATTCAGAATACCCGACCTCCCGAAGTACAACGGGACCTCGGACCCCAATGATCATATTACTTCTTACACTTGTGCTGTGAAAGGGATCGACCTAAGAGATGACGAGATTGAATCCGTCCTATTGAAATTTTTTGGATAAACACTATCCAAAGGGGCCATGATGTGGTATCATAACCTGCCCCCGAACTTGATAGATTCATTTTCCATGATGGCAGACTCCTTTGTGAAGGCACATGCTGGTGCCATCAAGGTCGCTACAAGGAAATCTGATGTCTTCGAAATCAAACAAAGAGAGAACGATATATTGAGGGAGTTCGTATCTTGCTTTCAACTTGAACGAATATAATTACCACCGGTCTCCGACGATTGGGCAGTGTAAGACTTCACTCAGGGCTTGAATGAACGAAGCTCGATAGCTTCAAAATAACTGAAGCAAAACTTAATCGAGTACCCCGTCGTAGTTTGGGCGGATGTACACAACAGGTACCAATCAAAGATCAGGGTCGAGTACGACCAATTGGAAGCCCCCTCGGGCTTAGTGTATCCTAGCAGAGTCTTAGCAAAAAAATCGAGGCTTCCAGAAAGAGAGCCAAGGCCAAACAAAGAAAGGTATCAACCGTACATAGAGAATCAGAGAAATATCCCAAGGCGTAACATACCTCAAAGTGATCAAAGGATGGACCAAGGCCAAAACCCTCGGGGACTCATAAACAAAGCAGGGTTCGATAGGCACACAGGGCCGTAGAGGCACCCCGACTATCCGAGTACAATTTGAACATTGATGTTTCAGATATAGTATCGGTCATAGGTAAAATCAAAGACACCAGGTGGCCAAGACCCGTACTATCAAATCCTTCGCAAATGAACCCTAACCTGATATGCGAATTTAACGGTACGCACGGCCATAGGACCGAGGACTGCAGACAGCTCCGAGAAGAGGTGGCCCGACTAATCAGCAAAGGGCACCTTCGAGAGTTCCTCAGCGACCGAGACAAAAACCAATTCCGAGAAAGAGACGCAAATAGGAAAATGAAACAGAAGAACCATAACACGTCATCCACATGATTATTGGAGGATTCGACGTCCCGCAGGGACCCATTTTCAAACGAATAAAAGTAATCCATCACCAGGGAAAAGCGAACTCGGAGCCACATATCTGAAGATAATATAATTAGGTCGAGGGTGGTAAAGCAACTCGGGTTGCTCGACCAGGTCGTGCCCGCCTCCCGTGTCCTCAACGGATTCAACATGGCGAGTGAAACAACGAAGGGGGAAATCATCCTCCCAATCAGCGTGGCCGGTACAATTCAAAACACCAAGTTTCATGTCCTCGAAGGTGAGATGAGATACAACGCATTGCTCGGAAGGCCATGGATTCACAATATAAGGGCGGTGTCATCAACCCTTCACCAAATGATGAAGTTCCCTACGAAGGATGGAATAAAAACGGTATACGGGGAACAACACGCAGCAAAAGAAATGTTCGCAGTACATGATGTGGCACCGACGCCGGCGTTTTCTACATCGAAGGAGCAACAAAACAAGCAACTAACCAAGTAGCAACCACAAACTGCATCCTCGATGAACGATTAAAGGATCGTGCCGCGTCCTCAGAATGAGTAAGTGAAGCATATCGAGGCTTGAACGCCACCACAGTTAAGGTACAATCTTCTCCCTATTTCCTTCACGGTTTACACTAACCTATGTGCAGGTGTTCGATTGAAAAGAATTAGAGCACCCTCCAGCTCGAAGGCATTGGGTTTTAAAGCATGCGTTGCGCTCTTTTTCCCTCACGTCGGATTTTATCCCAAATGGGTTTTACCGATGAGGTTTTTAACGAG
This sequence comes from Nicotiana knightiana, assembly GCA_005239525.1. NCBI lineage: Eukaryota > Viridiplantae > Streptophyta > Magnoliopsida > Solanales > Solanaceae > Nicotiana > Nicotiana knightiana. The sequence goes on along the minus strand of ML433845.1, from coordinate 15,481 downwards.
GCAACACCCATGTGCTACCTAAGGAGAACTCACCAAGTATCCAAGGCTTCTCTTCGATCAACCTCAAATACTGAGGGGCATCCCCCCGGGAGATCACTAAAACATGCCAAAAAGGGTCTCGACAGGAGAATAATGTATACGACCAAACGGTCGAATAAACCGTGTCCACATAGAATAATCGAACCCTCGTTGGTGAAAAATGTGTACTTGTACCAAGTAATCGGAGAATAATCTTTTATCATCAAAACACTTCGCGCGTCAAAGAAGTTTGCTATTTTCACAAGGAACTGCCCCAGGGCCAAACATTTTCCAAACGCTCGGGGACTGTCCTCGGCAGCCCTCCATGAGGCAATGTCAACAACGTAAGCTCTCCATTAGGCAATATCAACAGTATAAGCCCTCGATGAGGCAATATCATAAATCTAATCCCTCAACGAGGCAACATTAAAATTGTAAGACCTTAAAAAGGCATAGCCCCGACTTGGGGACTGTCCTCGACAGTCACCCCATCAAGTTACCAGAAGTCCGAAGCCATAAGACCTCAGGGCCGCCAACTTCGAGCTCATAAGCCCTCCATAAGGCACCACTGTAAGCCCTCCACGAGGCAACATCAAAATGGTAAGACCTCAAGCAAGGCATGTAAAAATTCGTAAGACCTTAAAAAGGCATAATCCCGATATCAAAGTCAAGGTTATATATTTGAACTTGTAAGACCCCTAAAAAGGAATACCCTCAATATAGACGCTGAGACTATCACACTCGGGGACTAAAAGGCTATGGCAAAATACAATGACCACCGTCATAAGGCTCCGGCCAAACTAACACAACTCGGAGATGTCTAAATGATGCCATAAAATCACAGGCCTCCAATTACTTTGAAAAGATCCGATTAAAGGTCGTACCGACCCGATGCGTAAGAGCCCGAGTCGCCAGCCACATTAAAGTTCATACCGACCCAATGCGTAAGAGCCCAAGTCACCAGCCTAAAAAGCCTCAGGGCCGATTCAAAAAACCTCAGGGTCGATGAGCCCGAGTCGAAACCCAACTCGGATACTAAGCCCGAAACGGTTAACTAAAGTGCCTAAAGGCCAAATGCATAAGAGCCTGAGTCACCAGCCACATAAAAGGTCTTACCAACCCAATGCATAAGAGCCTAAGCGCTAGCCTAAAAAGCCTCAGGGACGATTCAAAAAACCTGAGGGTCGATGAGCTCGAGTCGAAACTCGACTCGGAGATTGAGCCCGAAATGGTTAACTAAAGCGCCTAAGGGCCAAATGCGTAACAACTTGAGTTGCCAGCCACATTAAAGGGCGTACCGACCCAATGCTTAAGATCCCACGGGCCAGCCTAAAAAGCCTCAGGGCCAATTTATAACCCCAAGGGTTTCATCTCGAAGTCTAATTCATCGGGCTAGTTATCGACAAGCAAATAAGAAAAAACAAAGAATCTTTTCATATATATATATATATATATATATACATGTGTGTGTGTGTGTGTGTGTTACAAATATGCATTTACAATGCTCCCACAGGAGTCTTTACAAAGAACAAGGAAGGAAAACCTAGTCTGCCCTAGGGACCAGCTCCCTCGGAAACCTTCAAATATTAGCATCGGCATTGGAAGAAAGAAAAAACTTGGCGTCGATCTCATCCGCCTTGGCCTGCTTTATCTCTTCCGAAAGATCAAATCCCCTAGCATGAATCTCTTCGAGAGTCTCCCTCCGAGACCTGCATCGGGCATACTCATTGCCTCTCCTCTCTCTGTCAAAATCTCCCCTCAGCTCAGCCCGAGCATCAGCAACATATTTCAAATAAACGGCCACTTTCTTATCGGCCTTTTCTCAAACTTCTTCCGCTTCAGCCTGCCACGACCTCGGCCCTCATATTTAAAAGATCAATCTCGAGCTTGGCAATCTTGCTCTTCTGAAATGAGCTATCTTCTCGGGCATTGCGAAGTTGTATCTCGAGGGCAGCAGCCTTGGCTAAAGCATTCCTTTGGGCCGATGCATAAACGTCCATCTGCGCCTTCAACGAATTGCATTCGAAATTAACCTGCCCGACTTCGCCCCTAAGGTGTGCCAACGCTTCTGTCTTTCTCTGCAACTGAAACACCAAAACATTAATTCTCGAAGGCAAGAAAGGAAGCACATACTCCCTCAAAATAAGGATTACCTGTTGGTCGAGATTGCCTTCGTAATCTCGGCTTTGATTCACCTCTGATCGAAGTCATATCAATTCTTTTGTGTTCTCATTACAAAGAAGCCTGAGAGAGTTCTTCTTGCCCAAGGTTTCTCACAACTTGGCCTCGCAACAGAGTAGCTCGGACTTGAGCTTGTCAAAAGCCTACGATAAAAAAGCGTCAATTCAAAAAATGAAAATACAAAACTGAAAAACCAACCAAGCCAACCGAAACTCAGCTTGGAACAGATCCGTTGAGCCTTCTCGAAATTCGAGCATGCGTCTACTGGCCTGGACCCATCAGCCCCAGTTGAACCACTCCCGGCATGGGCATGATCACTCGAGACTCCACTTGGTTTGAGCGGCCCCCGGCCCCGAACGTCCCTTGAAGTACCTTCGAGGGTCGAAGCAGACGATGGTGGAGGAATCTTGCTCTTTCTCTCTCGAGGAACCTCTCCCTAGAAATTAGAGGTCTCAAGCCTAACAGAATCGGCAACCTCGGAAGGGCCTCCCGGCTCGAGCCATAGATGAAGAATCATCCTCCCGAGGAGAGTTGATGTCCACATAATGACCGACGTATATAAAATCCTCCTCAGCGACGACATCTTCTTTATGTCTCCGGGAAGGCCCCGCCTCATTGAGAATGTCCTCATCCGTAGAGGATCTTTTTCGCTTATTATCCTCCCTCCGTTCCGAAGTCGACGGGCCTTCCCTCTCCTCGAAGGGGCATGATCTCACTTCAGAGAATCCACCAACACCTGCGGTGGCAGAGTTAGTACACATAAAAGAAAGCGCTACTCAAAAAGCAACCACAGGGCTCATACAGTGGTGTTTTACTTCCCATCTACCCTTCGACAGATCTCGCCACTTGCATTCATCATATGTTGAGGAAGCTGCCAGCCTCCGTGTCCAGTCCGCAAGATCGGGGACCTCCTCCAGCATCCACCAGACCGCTGAGATAGAGAAAAAGAAACACTCTTGTAAATCGATAAGAGCAAAGGACATTAAGGTACAACATGGTACTTACGTTTGAAGTTCCATTTTTCAGGAAATGGCAGGAACTCTGCAGGAATGATATTGACGGTCCTCACTCGGACAAACCGACTTATTCATCCTCCGTTCTGGTCCTCATCATCGCTGGCAATCAAAAGTCCTGGTGGACCGGTGTCGTAATACAATTTGGCCTCGACAATACTGAGGCCGATATAATCTAATAAGGTGGCTAAGGGTAAACTCGAGCTCATCCATGATGTCATTCAGTCGCTCCAGCTCAAGGATTTTGGCGTCCTTAGCCACAATATCCCCTTGGAGATGCCCCACTAGGGCGTCCTTCTGCCTAATCTGAAAAATGCAGAAAACAAGCTAATTAACACTGAGCATGGTGATAAGAGGTAAAAATAGTGAGTGCCAGAGTACTTGCTCGATAAAATCGACCCTCTCTTGGAGCGCCCTCTCCGAGCCTGCCCGGAGGTTGCTCAACTCCTCCTCTTTTCGGGCGCATAGAGCCTCAAGCTCAACTGAGTCTGATATGAGCTTCTCAACCTCCTCTCCATGATGAGTCAACTCATCTTGCATCTTAGAGAAGGCTTGGTCATACAGCCTCTTGACCTGCAGCACAAAAGAAGAAAGTAAGTAAAGAAAGAATAGGAATTCAAGGCATAGAATATTATATCAAAGAAGATTACCTGCTTTTGAAGCCTCTCGGCCTCCTCGAGCGCAACAGGGGCATCGATATTAGCCTCATCCTCAACACCTTCAATATAATCTCTGAAGCCATCTCCCTCTCCATAAGAAGTTCCCAAACTGGGGGGACTCCCATCCCGTGCATCTCGTATCTCCCCAAGGGAAAACGATAGGCTCAATTGGAATCCACCTGCAACATCGTCATCCATCGAGGCCTCCTAGATCCCTAGAGAAGTATCAGAAATGGGCCCCTCGAGCTCGTCAGTATGGATTGTGCCATGTTCGAAAAAAGACTCAGGGACTGTACCTGAACCCTCCTCGAGGATCTCATCGGCACAAGGCGGGCCCGCTCCGGACACCTCAGCCTCGGTATTCTTCTTCCCTGTAATTTTCAAAGCGTCAGCGCTTTGCTTTGCCCTCTGTACCAAAGGGCAGGTATCATTGCTCTCCTCCTCAGCTCACAGGCTCTCAGCATCCATTGATGATAGGACCGTGGCATCGGTCTTGGGCTTCCGAGCCTTTGCCTTTTTGGATTTTGGAGACTCCGTCGAGGCCTCCTTCTTCCTTTTATTGTCCTTGGCAGTATTCGGCGCCTCTTCCCCACCAGGAGGGGGATGTCTAATCAACACGCCTTCCTTAAGGCATGCACAAGCATGTTATATAAAAAACACCACCATCAAAAAAACTTACAAAGAATGAAAAAACAACAACAACGAGAGCATACTGTGGTTTTTGGCCTGCCACCGTGTTTTAGCAAGATCACGCCAGACGCATTTGTTGTATGGAAAGGCGTAGTCCAAAAGTTTGACCCACCCCGGAAGGCCCTGGACCGTGCGGGGGAACCAGACAATGGCTACACAGTCGAAAGAGAGAGTATTCAGATCGGTAGGAGAAAAAGAGGTGGTAAAACATAATCAATATGGGGATACTAACGCTTCATATTCCACTCCTCCGGGAATGTCCTATCAGCAGGGACGACGTCCTAGGTTCTAATTCTAATAAATCATCTCATCCATCCCCGATCCTTATCCTCGTCGATGCAGGCGAAGAACGCGTTGGCAGATCGACGGTGCAACTTAATTAATCCCCATCGGAAGAGACGAGGGCTGTATAATTTGATCACATAGTCGAGGGTGAAAGTCATTCCCTCAACCATGTTGGTAATATATCTAATCATATATACAATCCTCCAAAAAGAATGATAAATTTGACCGAGTGTCACTCGGTATTGACGACAAAAGTCAAAAATCACCGGGTCAATCAGTGGAGAGGAAGAATCTACGGGGCCTAAGGTAAAAGGGTATGTGTATACGCTGAGAAAGCCAGCCTTATGCGTGACTATGCTTTTGTCAGCTGTAGGGATTTCCACTCGGGCCGCCTCCCCCCAACGACAGTTAAGTTTTATCCTCTCTATATTCGATACTACACTTATATATCGGGATATGGGCTCGCACCAGCCCGGTGTAGAAGGGGTTTTTTGAATTGTGAAGTCAGAGACGGTGTCGAAAGGACCAGGGATGCACTGCTCGATGGTAGGAGTAGTTTTAGACTTACCCTTAGACGGGCATGATGAAGAAGCAACTCCCTCCTTTTGTGATACCGTTTTGGAAGTTTTTGCCATGGTTATAATTGAGTTTTGAAGAGAGAAGATGAAGAAGAAAACGCAAATAGAAGGTAAGAGTGAACAACACTTAATAAGAGTTTGAAGGTTTGAAGAAGATGTAAAATTCTGAAGAGGCAGGTGATTAAAGTATTTATAGAAGCCCTTTGGGCATGGTTGAAGCGGAAGGGTCGAACCAATGACGGTTCATGGGCTTCTCGAGAATTATTTTGACAGCAACCTCTATGCAGTTTTTTATGTCACATCATTTAATACTCTAAAGAGAATGACGTCATAATAGGCATATCGAAGAGGCAAGATTCAAGACCGTTTTTATCACTCCACTCTAAGAAACGCGGGGACTATCTGTATACGGCTAAAATCGGAGAACCCGATTTTATGATCATTACGGCGCTCAGAAGGCTCGCAGGTTCAAGTTTTGGCATCGAGAGGGAACATCGAGGGTTCTCGACCCCGAAGCAGTGTAGATCAAAGACCATCATGGAAAGTCAGGAAATCCCCAAAAGGCACGTGGTTAAAGTTGACCAAGTACGCAAAATAGTACAGACCCGTACCGTGGCATTAAATGGATGTACCAGCCATATCTCTTTTGTAATAATTACACATATACTATGTTAGGATTACCCCTCATATATAAAGGGGACCCTTGTCACTTTGGAAGACACATGATACTCAATATACAAGAATAAGAACATTCTCTGCTCTCTAACTCAAATATTTTCTATGATTGTTTCATTGATTTATTGCCTTTCTTTTATTGTGTTCATTAATTATTCTTCGTTTATTACTCATTATTGATCATAAAGAGGCCATCTTCGAGGCCTTCGATACTGTTGAATCATTATCGACCGCTTCTTATCAAGCTCTCAAGCTCGACCTCGAGGCCCATTCCAACCAACCTCGAGGCCCCGTTCCCCAGCTGCTCGGTTTGCGCAATCTCATCTTCCTTCGCCCTTATCTCGATTTATTACTTCTCACTCAGCATCTATTTCCCAAACAACTGGTATTAAAATAGATCACGTATATTTAGAACCACGAATTCAAATATAATTGTAATTACCATTTTCAAGATAAACACCCGATATGTTAGAAATTTGGGAAAAGAATGCATTTCCGTCGTGAAAGACTCAATCCGGATTTATCCAGCTATAGGTTTCCTTACAACTATCCTGTCACGACTTCATCCCAGTCGCTACTAGAAAAAAAGCAAAATTCCGACTAAATTTTTTTGTCGAAAATTTGCGGCAGAATCCGTCGGAATTTTCAAAAAAATATATCCTATTTATTTTTAAAAACCTTTCGACCATATCTTCTACCAAAGATTGACAAAGGAACTCCGAGATGAACCAGGTCCATCATAGGTGATATAGACGAGCAGAGTCAAAAGCACATGACATGCACATGCAGGAGATAAATGTATTCTGGTAAAATTGAGATATCTTCTGATCGAAAAGATTGCAAAAACGAAAATGGAGAAGGGCTCCTTATTCAATAAGAACAGAATCTAAGATAAGGAAGGATTTAGGAGTTGAGTTTGACTAGAATTCTTTCGCCAAGGAAGAGTAGCATTAGGATTCTAGTTAATTCCTTATCTACTAAATCCTATATATATTGCAGAATATTCTTATTGTAGAGACACACACAAAACAGAAATTTATCAAGAATTGACAGCAAAATTCGTGAAGAAATTTTGCAAGCAGTTCGAGCCAAATTGGAGAGTGCGAATCTAGAGCTACTTGAACCAGCTAGAAGAACCAGTTCCATATGTTGTCTTTTAGTCTAGTTTATTTGTAGTAGGTGATTACAAAGTGTATCTTTCAGCTTTATCTAGAAGCATTTGTAATAGGTGCTGAGTATTCAAGTTAGAGTTAACTTGAAGGTTGTCGTAAATAACTAGAGGCTAGTTTGCCACAAATGGTTAGAGTTAATCCTTAGGTTTACAAAAGAGTTTATTTTGTAAATGANTCAGCTCTTGTCTTTGCCACAAATGGTTAGAGTTAATCCTTAGGTTTACAAAAGAGTTTATTTTGTAAATGATGTTTGGCTCATTGATTTAGTGAAGAGTTTGGGAAAATCCTACTGGGAAGGAGGTCGTGGTTTTTTCACCTTTTGAGCCAGGTGTTTTCCACGTAAAATTGTTGTGTTCCTTTATTTCTGCAATTAAAATTCCGCAAAATGTAGGAGTTGGAACACATAGAAGAACCTGGTCCTTCTATAACTACTGCACGCAAATATTGGTCACCACACAAATCACCCCCTTCTTGTGTGGTATTGACATAGATAAACAACAATTGTTATCAGAGCAGGTTATCCTTGAAGAGGCTAACACCTTAGGGAAAGATCAAGATGAGTGCACCACCTGGGAACTGGAAAGGACAATCAACTGCTAGACCACTACTCTTCAATGGCCAGTACTACTCCTGGTGAAAGAATATGATGAAGGATCACTTAATTGGAGAAGACTATGAACTATGGGACATAGTCACTGACGGTCCTTTGGCCACCCTAAAGAAGGTTGTTGAAGGAATAGATGTGCCAAAGACAAGAGCTGACTGCACTGCTGAAGACTTAAGAAAATGGGAAAAGAATGCCAAGGCCAAGAAGTGGCTCGTGTGTGGACTTGGTCCAAATGAGTACAGTAGAATTCAAAGCTGCACCACTGCCAAGGAAATTTGGGACTCTTTGCAAGTGTCTCATGAAGGAACTGCACAAGTGAAATTATCCAGAGGTACATTTATATTCTCAATATGAGAATTTCTCTATGAAGGAAGGAGAGACCATCCAAGAGATGTACACTAGGTTCACTACTCTGACAAATGAACTAAAATCTCTTGGAAGGACTATCCTTGAAGAAGACAAGGTTGAAAAGATTTTGACAAGGGTTCTATCAATCTCTTGGGAGAGTAAGAACGTTGCTATTCAGGAATCCAAGAACATGGCAACCCTCATATTGGATGAGCTAATTGGAAATCTCACTGCCTATGAACTTAGAAGGCAGACAATAAAGATGGATGCTCCCAAGAAGGAAAGATGTCTGGCCCTGAGAATCACTAAGGGAATAGATCTGAAGGAAGATGAAATGGCTATGATCACAAAAGACATCAAGAAGTACCTAATGAGAGGAAAGGGTCCTTCAAGAAGTGGAAGCTACAACAAACCAAGAGTTCCTGAAAAACAAACCCATGAGGGGTGTTACAAGTGTGGCAAGACTGATCACTACATCAAAAACTGCCCTCAATGGGAAATTGAATGGAAGAAGGAAAGACCTGAACCAAGGAACATGAAGAAGGAACAGGTTCAACCCAAGAAGAACAAAGGATCAACAAAGGTTATGGTTGCTGCCTAGGGAGAAAGCTCAGATGAAGATTCAGAGGATGAAGGTGGAGATGAACAAGCACTTATGAAAATTGGAGAATCCGATGAGGAATCTGAGGTAAGTATAATTCATCTAAAAGAAAAGATTAAATATTTGTCTAAAGAAAAACTTTATGAACTACTCCTGGATTTCAATAACGAATCTGAGGAGATAAACAAAGAAAAGGAACAGTTGTCTAAGGATTGTGCTATTTTGAAAGCAAAGTGTAAGAACCTGAATCCAGAGTTTGTGAGATTGTAAGTGAAAACACTACACTGAAGAACCAGGTTCATACACTTGAAGAGAATGTCCTAGAATTAAAATCTGAAAATTTAAAACTAAAGCTAGGAACAAGTAAGAAGATGGCTGATTCCACACAACTTAATCTAGAGGAAACAATAGGTAATCTTAAAGATGAGTTGTATAGGAAGGATGAGCAGGTAAGAGTGTTGGAGGAGGATCTAGGCAAGATCAAGCATGAACTAAACAGAAGTAGCAAATGGAACAGGTCCTCTGATGCTTTGACATGGCTACAGGAACATCATAGTAGCAATAAAAGAGGACTTAGCTTTGGGAATCCGCTACCTAAGTGGGATCCTAAAAGAAAGTACCTCACTCTTCTTGATAACAAGATTTGTACTCACTGTGGTAAGACTGGTCACTTTAAAAGTGAATGTAATGCAAAAGAAAAGGCCAATCAAAAGAACAAAAGTTTTGTTCGAGGGAAAAATTGGTTACCAAGTTGGGCTAAAAAGAATTTAATTCATCCTTTTGCTTATAGAAAGGGACCCAAACTAGTTTGGGTTCCTAAGACTAACCCCCGATTTTCCTTTGTAGGTTCAAGTGAAAGGTAGTAGCCAAATATGGTACATGGATAGTGGCTGCTCAAAACACATGACTGGCAACAAGGACTAGTTCCTTTCACTTGAGGACATCAAATAAGGAAATGTCTCATTTGGAAATGGAAAGAAAGGTGAAATCATTGGGGTTGGTGAGGAACAAGATGATGAAGAAATTGGGCTAGTAAGAAACTCAGTTCAAACTGAAGCAACACTGGAGGAAAGAACAAATGATGGAACAGGTTCATCCATCCCTGGCAACATGACAGGGGGAACTGAACAAACTAATTCTCAAACCACACTAGAACATGTTCCTAATCCTGTTCCACATCAACAAGGCATTGAAGGAACTTAAAGGAGTAACCAGTTGGTTGTGAAATCATGCAGATATCTTTACAAAAGCACTGAGTAGAGAGCATTTTGAAAGGAACAGGTTACTATTAGGGATGATTAAGATCACCTAATTGAACCAGTTCAGAATGTAAATACATGGAAAAAAATGAAAACAAAAAAAAAATGGCTAGAAAAGTCTGAAACTGGTGTAAATAATCAAATTAAAAATTGCTCAGTCTCATACTGTAAAAAGTATACTCTTATGTGATGTTTTGATATGACTCACTGATCACTAATGAAATTTTTTCTATCTTTGAAAATTGAGGCTTGATCAAGAGGATTCTGAAATGATGAACCTGGTTCATCGTGCTGGTTCATCTTAAAGGCGAGGTATGTATTCTACACTCTGGACACTTTGAAATACTAATAATTAAATCATGAGCAGAACTTTTCCCAAACTCAAAATCTTTTCAAAACCTATCTAGTTGACTTTGAACCAGTTCTGTTTCAACAAGAATCCTCACAAAACTAAAATACCTAGATCTAGGGAATCCTTAACCGTCAATTAAAAACTAAAAGTTCATTCAAGCCATCCCCTCCCTCACAAAACAATTCTCGAATTTCCGATGACTTGGGTAACATCTGTCCCAAACCTTTCTTCTAAGGTCATCTCTGATGTTGCTGAAAAACTTAGAAAGCAGGTTCATACTGGTTGGGTCTGTGAAGGATGTGGATTTTTCGGAGAAGAGAAGAAGAGGTGGTAATAACAAAATTAAAAAAAGAAAAAGAAAAGGAGAGAGAGGGAGTAAGGCGTGAAGAGAGGGGAATATGGCAAGAATCTGTAAAAAAATCTATGGTGTTGAGCCAGAGAAGGAGGAAGAAAATAGCAAGAACGCATGGGGAAGTGGATCAGGAGAAGCCGCTGAATAACTAATGAATCTTGGAAAGCAAGTAGATGAACCTAGTTCATCTATTAATGAAACACTGGCGGATCTACTGAAAAAGATAGGTAACAGTTACAAACCTATGAAGAAAAGAACTCCTAAAGCTACAACCCCTGGCACAGCAAAAGTGTGATGATCCAAAAGGTCATCCAGTATATTTCTAGCTACTTCTGTGTTCTGAGGTCGTGAAAACCTCATTGTATCTCACCTTAATTTGCGTGCGCAGCCCGAGCGTGTAGCCGGGAAGCCTTTATGTGAAAAACTGATAAAAATGATAATTTTATATTAGAAATTTGAATAAAGTTGACTTCGATTAAATTTTTGGTAAACGGATCCGGACCCGTGATTTGACAGTCCCGGAGGGTCCGTAGGAAAATATGAGACTTGGCGTATGCCCAGAATCGAATTCCGAGGTCCCAAGTCTGAGAAATGAATTTTTAAAAGAAATTTTTTTCTGAAAAATATAAAGGTTTTTAAAAAATTAAATTTGAGGGTGAAACATGTTATATCGAACCCGTATCATGGTTCCGGAGCCCGGTACAGTTTCGATATGACTTATATGTGTTATCTGTGAAATTTGGTACGAAACGGACTTAGTTTGACGTGATTCGGACCTTAAATGCAAAATTGGATGTTTAAAGAAGTTTTGAGAAATTTCATTGATTTTGAGGTTTAATTCGATGTTTATGATATTATTTTTGTGATTTGATTACACGAATAAGTCCGTAGGATGCCGTAAAGGTTGTGTGCATATTTGGTTTTGAGCCCCGAGGGCTCGGGTGTGTTTCGGATAGGTGTCGGGGTGTTGAAACTTAGTAAAAATCTGGTTTTTGCTGCAGGTATTTGCTCTCCGCAATCGCGATGTTTAATTTGGGATAAGGTCTTTTTTTCTCTACACGGTCGCAAAGAGCTGGCTGCGCACGCGAAGCCTTGTCTTTGCTATACGCGAACACACCCCTACAGTCGCGATCGCGTAGGTTTAATGAGGGGCTGGGGCTGGGTAGCAAATGTTCAATGCGAACGCAGTTCATAGGTTGCGATCGCATAGGTCAGAGTCCAGTTCACTCTGTGATCGCATTCCTTTCTTCACGATCGCGTAGCATGGGAGTCATTAAGACCTGCGATTGCGTCCCACCCATCGCGAATGCATAAGGTAAATTCGCCCAGTGATTTCCTTAGTTCAAAAACAGAATAGTTACGGGATTAAACCCATTTCTCACAACCCTCTTCTTCTCCAAACCACATAGACAATTTTTGAAGAGTTCTTCCACCATAACCTCTTAGGTAAGTGATTCTAACATTGTTTTCTTCCATTTTTCATCAACATTTATTAGATTCTAGGCCTAAAAACATGAAATCAAAGGTAGAAATTGGGATTTTGGGTAGAGTTAGGGTTTTTTGAATATTTGGGAATTTGACCTTGTTTTGGGGTCGGATTTCAAAAAAAATTATATATTCGGGATCGTGGGTGAATGGGTAATTGGAATTTGTAAAATTTGTCGGGTTCCGAGGTGCGGGCCTGGGGTTCGACTTTTGGGTTGATTTTTATAATATTGTAAAGATTGAGACTTTATTATAAGGAATAGTTCCTTATACGTTTTATATGTATTTTGAAGTTGTTTAATTTGATTTTGAGCCGTCCGAGAAGTCTATTTTTTGGTACCGGGTTGTCGTCTTTGAGGTAAGTATCTTTCCTAACCTTGTGTGGGGGAACTACCCCCTAGGATTGAGTCTTCCTTGTTGATTGTAGTCCGAGTATGCGAGGTGACGAGTGTGTGCTCGAACTTATTTGCAATTAGATTGGACTTTTAGGATTCGTAGGTTCTTATATTACATGTGTATGATTTGTAATTGTTACATTTGAATCCTTGGTTGTTAATTTCATCTCTTCCTATTTAAAATAGAATTATTTGTTTTTTTTGGATTCCTTCGTTGGCTATTTGACCTTACTTGACTTAACTGAATATTCTACTTCTCTTATCATCATGCTATATTTTCTTCCTAACTTGCCTAATTGACTATAGTTAATGTCATCTAGCCTTATAGTTGACTAGCCGTAGTTGGAACATCTATTCGTTGGAGTCAAGCATACCCGTGAGTCTTACATTGTGATTTGTATGACTATTCCCTTAACTGCCACTTAGGTCTAATTGTTAGATATTTATGTTATTGGTATTTCCTTGAGGCAGCCCCGTTGACCAGGTTGACCCAGAAGGGTGCCCCGATCAGATGGTCGGACGAGTGTGAGACGAGCTTTTAGAAGCTCAAGACAGCTTTGACTTCAGCATCGGTGTTGGTATTACCATTAGATTCAGGATCTTACACGGTGTATTGTGATATCTCCCGTGTTGGACTCGGAGCAGTATTGATGTAGGAGGGCAGGATGATTGCATATGCGTCTCGGCAGTTGAAGGTTTGGAGGTTTGCATACCCTATTCATGATTTAGAGTTGGTAGTCATTGTTCATGCGTTGAAGATTGGAGGCACTATCTTTATGGCGTGTCGTGTGAGGTCATTGAGTGATCCACTTCTCCAACACTGATACCCTAGGGATTACATATTGTGCCAACTCCCATCTGCTGCCTCGCTCTACAACCGGATACTTTTCTTGGCACTGGTTGAATTACTTGGAACCCTAAGAAGGTTTTCACGGATCATCGCAACCTTCAGTATTTGTTCAGGCAGAAGGATCTCAATTTGAGGCAGAGGATATGGTTGGAGCTATTGAAAGACTATGATATCACCATATTGTTTCATCCGGGGAAGGCCAATGTGGTGGCCGACACATTGAGTAGGAAGGCAGTGAGTATGGTCAGTCTTGTGTTCATTCCAGTCGGTGAGAAGCCACTAGCTTCAGATGTTCAGACTTTGGCCAACTAGTTTGTGAGGTTGGATATTTCAGAGCCCAGCCATGTTCTATCTTTCACAGTCATTCGGTATTCATTGTTTGAGCGTATCAGAGATCGACAGTTTGATGGCCCTCACTTGTTGGTCCTTAGGGCACAGTTTGGCACGGTGGTGCCAAGAAGGTTACTGTTGGAGATGACGGCGTTTTGAGGATGCAGGGTCGCGTGTGTGTGCCTAATATTGATGGGCTTCGTGAGTTGATCCTTGAGGAGGCTTACATTATTGGTGGAGGAGGATGAAGAAGGATATAGTTGCTTATGTAGCTCGGTGCCTGAATTGTCAGCAGGTGAAGTACGAGCATCAGAGACCCTGTGGTTTGCTTCAGCAGATGGAGATTCCTGAGTGGAAGTGGGAGCGTATCACTATGGATTTTTTTTTGTTCGAATCTTACGGACTCAGAGGGAGTTTGACATCGTTTGGGTCATTGTGATGCCTCTCGTGTTGGACTCGGAGCAGTATTGATGCAAGAGGGCAGGATGATTGTATATGCGTCTCGGCAGTTGAAGGTTTGGAGGTTTGCATACCCTATTCATGATTTAGATTTGGCAGTCATTGTTCATGCGCTGAAGATTTGGAGGCACTATCTTTATGGTGTGTCGTGTGAGGTTTTTACGGATAATCGCAACCTTCAGTATTTGTTCAAGCAGAAGGATCTCAATTTGAGGCAGAGGATATGGTTGGAGCTATTGAAAGACTATGATATCACCATATTGTTTCATCCGGGGAAGGCCAATGTGGTGGCCAACACATTGAGTAAGAAGGTAGTGAGTATGGGTAGTCGTGCGTTCATTCTAGTCGGTGAGAGGCCACTAGCTTCAGATGTTCAGACTTTGGCCAACCAGTTTGTGAGGTTGGATATTTCAGAGCCCAGCCATGTTCTAGCTTGCACAGTCGTTCGGTATTCATTATTTGAGCGTATCAGAGATCGGCAGTTTGATGGCCCTCACTTGTTGGTCCTTAGGGACACAGTTCGGCACGGTAGTGCCAAGAAGGTTACTGTTGTAGATGACGGCATTTTGAGGATGCAGGGTCGCGTGTGTGCCTAATATTGATGGGCTTCGTGAGTTGATCCTTGAGGAGGCTTACATTATTGGTGGAGGAGGATGAATAAGGATATAGTTGCTTATGTAGCTCGGTTCCTGAATTGTCAGCAGGTGAAGTACGAGCATTAGAGACCCGGTGGTTTGCTTCAGCAGATGGAGATTCCTGAGTGGAAGTGGGAGCATATCACTATGGATTTTTTTGTTGGACTCCTACGGACTCAGAGGAAGTTCGACATCGTTTGGGTCATTGTTGATAGGCTGACTAAGTCAGCGCACTTCATTCATGTCGTAGTTACCTATTCTTCGGGCGATTGGCAGAGATTTATATTTGGGAGATCGTCCGTCTTCATGGTGTGACCGTGTCTATCGGTCTTCAGTCTTCACGGAGAGCAGTACAACGTGAGTTGGGTACGCAGGTTGAGCTGAGCACAACATTTCATCCTCAGATGAACGGGAAGTCCGAGCGTACTATTTAGATCTTGGAGGATATGCTCCGTGCTTGTGTCATAGACTTCAGAGGATCGTGGGATCAGTTCTTGCCCCTTGCAGAGTTCGCCTACAACAACAACTACCAGTCGA
>ML433843.1:0-52337 GCA_005239525.1 Nicotiana knightiana | reverse complement strand
CAAACTCGGACTTGGGCAACTCTGGAGACCCCTGGCGTTTGGGCTCTAACGCCCCCCTAACGCTAGGGGGGCCCTGGCGTTTGGGCTCTAACGCCCCCCTAACGCCAGGGAGGGCCTGGCCTTATGGGGTAAACGCCCCCCTAACGCCAGGGGGGCCTGGCTTTAGGGGGAAAACGCCCGGCTATCGCCCGGACGTCTCTTTTTGCGTATTTTTGACGTATTTGCATCCCTTTAGCTCCGTTTCCATTTCCAATTCACCTACACATAAAATAAACTCCATTAAGCACATAACAAGTGTAATTTTATCATTAATGCTCATAAAATGTAAGGTATATCACATGCTAAACCATGCAATTTAGTCTCGCATCACAAGTGCATGAGCATTAACTAGGAAATATAATAAAATACAACATCTGTCTACAATACAAATTAGACAGAAAAATGTTGATAACTCTGATGGAATCTTTGTGTGCTGTAGACTCGTAACACGGGATGCAGCTCACCTAAGTCCCCGCGATAGCTGCATCTCTGCGCCTCCAAGATCACTAGACATATATGTACTTGCACAAAATGTGCAACAAGTGTAGCATGAGTACATAAATCAACGCGTACTCAGTAAGTATCTAGTCTAACCTCGAAGAAGTAGTGACGAGAGATCGGTTTCGATACGTCTATGGCTAACAATAAAGTACCGAAATTTTAGTTAGGCATGGATTATATAGATACAGTTGAAAACTCAATAACAAGAAATAAATAAACAACTCTTCCACTGATAGTAAATCCAAAATTTAATTTCCATTATTTAAAAAATTAATCTTTCAAGCCAAAGAAACAATATCACTTATAATTGGACTCCAAGAATTTTTACGCACGAATTATGCCGAGGTTGTACGGCCGATCCAACATACAAAATGTTAACTGTGCTCTGCCGAGGATCAAACGACAAGAACCATAGATGCATCTATCTGCTACCGAGGCATTCGACCCGCTCCACAAGAAGAGAGAATATATTAAAACAACTGATTCAAGATTTATTACGGGGGCTAATATTAAAAAAAATACCAATTCTCATTCACGGTCAAGTGACCCGTCCAAAACTCAAGTAAATGAAGTTTAACCTTTTACAATTCCTTTATCAAGTTCCAATATGATTTAGGCAATTAAATTAACAAGTAAGGTACACACAATGCAAGTATAATATGATTTGGGTCCTAGACTACCCAGACTTAAGCATAATTAGTAGCTACGTACCGACTCTTGTCACCCCGTGCGTACGCATCCCCCATAAATAGAAGCATATAATAATTTGATTCACCTATGGGGTTAATTCCCTCTTACAAGGTTAGAAAAAAGACTTACCTCGCTCAGAGTTTCCATAACCGGCTTCAAAGTTCTTCCTACAACTCAAAACGATTCCCATCGCTCCAAAACTAGTCAATCAATGTGAAATTCCATTAAAATATACTCTAATACTCGTTTCAATCCAATTTATAACAATCCCTAACTCCACACGAAAAGTCGATAAAGTCACCCTCGGGTCCACTTGCCCGGAGTCCGATAATTTTCGAAGAAAGTCATTACCCATAACATTACGAACTCAAATATATAATTTATTCTAAATTCCATGCCCAAATTCATGGTCAAAATCTAAATATACCAATTTCGAGGTTTTCTACCAAAACACCAAATTTCCACTAATTTTCCATGTTAAAATCTATATATAATCCAAACCTTGCAATAGGTGGGAATCACTTACCTTGCATTAGATGGTGAAAATTAACCCCTTGAAGATCTCCAAAAATCGCCCAAGTCGTGTGGAAAATGGGTGAAATGAACCCAAACCCCGTTTTAAAAACATTATGCCTAGCACAATCGCCCCATCTTCGCGTTCGACCAAGGCCCCGCGTTCGCGAAAGCCAAATGCCATTGCCCAAAAATCTCTCCTTCGTGTTCGCGACCAGAAGGATGCGTTCGCGAAGCCTTCCGTCCTCATTGCTCCGCGTTCGCATGGTAAGCCTCGCGTTCGCGAAGGCTAAGCTGCTTCAGGGCCCAACTCCCTTTTCATTCTACGCTTTCGCGACCTCCCTGTCGCGTTCACGTAGTTTGCTTCAGCTTTTCCCTCTGCGTTCACAACCGCTATGTCGCATTCGTGATGAACAAAAATCAACAGCTCCAAATCCTTCTTCGCGCACGCGGGACTCCTTTTGTGTTCGACAAAACCAGAACCAACAACAACAGTTTCAAAACAGTTCAACTTGATCCGAAACCACCCCGAAACACACTCGAGGCCCCGGTGACCCTGTCCAATCACACCAACCTGTCTCAAAACATGACGCGAACTAGCTCGACGCCTCAAACCACACCAAACAACATCGAAATAATGAATCGCACTCCAATTCAAGCTTAATGAACTTTATAACTTCAAACTTCTATATCCGATGCTGAAACCTATCAAATCACGTCCGATTAACCTCAAAGTTCGCATTTAAGTAAAATTTGACATTACGGACCTAGTACAACTTCCAGAATCGGAATCCGACCCAAATATCAAAATTTCCACTCTCGGTCAAACTTCCCAAAAACCTTCAGATTCCAACTTTCGCCAAATTACCCCAAATGACCTACAAACCTCCAAATCCATGTACGGACGTACTCCTAAGACCAGAATCACCATACAGAGCTATTCTCAGGCTCAGAATTCCAAATGGACACCGATAGCATTAAAATACACTTTAACCCAAATTTATGAAAATCCCTCCAAAATGCCAACTTTTCACAATATTCGCCGAAACGCTTTTGGGACGTCCAAAACTCGATCCGGAGTTCGTCAAGTTCGTTGACCTCCTAAAACACCGACAATTCGGACAAAATCGGGTTTTGCATTTTTTAGGGTTTATCTAAAAAAAATCAGATCATCCCAATCAAATGTCAATTAAAAAACAGATATCTCATGATTACAAGAATAATCCAAAATTTTTGCACAGTTAATTCACAAAATGGAAGTGCAGTTTTTCAGAAAATAACATATACATATAATTCAAAAACGCACATAAATACGATATTCTTGTTTCATGAAAAACCTAGTTATCTAACTAGATGTGAGTTGGCTCTGATACCAATTGTTGGATGATAATAAGCAGCGAAAGTAATCCCAGTATCAATGTGACATCTAATCTAAACAACTTGCATATACGGGGTTTCACGGGTTACCTCTTTAAGTGCAAACAAACCTCTTCTATCACGTGAGCCTTCAGTTCTATAACGCCTCAATGGAATTGCCACCACCCGCACAATCATGATCCTCGAACGTTCCACGGTCTTCTACTGTGCTAACTAAATAATCCAAAAATACCAATTTCGTGTTGGCGAAATTTCTAGGAAAACTGGGCTGAAAATTTCAGCCACCATGTTCTACTTACTCTAGGTGGAAAAACTTATGTATTTATAGCACACGTTTTAAGGGTTAAAATCCTTTTCCAAAACCTGTTGGGTTTTCCTTTCCACCAGGAAAATGATTCCTTTATTTCCTACATTATTTAGGCACAACAAAGACCACATAATTTAATTAACAAGGCTTTCAATTATGGAGTTAATTTCTAATTTTCGAACTTAATATCTACCATAATTAATTACGAATTATTCCACTAAAAATTCGTAACTGCACTCCTTATTTAATTTCGAAATTCATCCATTAAATCTTATTTAACTCGCTATGTTAAGATTCAGATACTAATCAATTAAATTAAATTACTGATGATTTAGTTTATTGATTAATTCCTTTAGGCTATCGCTTAACTTATTTTATGTGTCGGATACAAAATCCACCGGCCGGATTTACACATGAAAACTAAAGTATATTATCAATGTCTAAACCGAGACATGGATTCCATCAACTAACTATTATTTTGCCAATCTACATAACTATTATTCAATTTACCAGGCATATTGACCCACGAAAGAATCTCGCATTTCAATAAATCAAAACAATAATAATATACACAACTAATAACAATTATATCAAGATTAAGAGTATAAGTACATTTAATGGCTAGAGAGTTTATTTTATTAAGTCTGTATAAATACTTATCTCTACTTGGTCCGTTCAATACATACAAAATGTACTAGCACAAGAAGTTGGAATTAAACCATTCCCTTAATCAAGATAAATTATATTTAATCTTGTGCTACAACCATCCATGATAGTTTGTCCAATTCCATCATTAGATTGTGAACTCAAACTTTATGCTTATAAAAATCGGTGATTTAATCTTCCGTGGATAAGCTAAACTATACACACTAAATCATCTACTATATAAGCAAAGGACACAAACTAATATATGATTTATTTAAAACTTTATTAAAACTGAATGAACAATTATTTTATAACAAATACTATATCTAAACCAAACCCATGGTTAATAGTATATATCCCAACAATCTCCCACTTAGACTTTTAACCATGACAATTATTAGAATATACTATATCCAAATACATGGTTAGTAATATATGCCCCAACAATGATTAGTACTCCCTTCGTTTTAATTAACGTAATCCATTTGACTGGCCAGAGAGTTTAAGAAAAGAGAGAAATATTTTAACTTAAATGAGACACATGTATTTTGTGTGGCTATAAATTATTGCATAAAGGTATATTGTTTTCAAATAGAAAAAGGGATCACTTTTTTTAGCACTGACTAAAAAGGAAATAAGTTCATATAAATTAAATATTTTATAATTCTGTCTATTCGATTACCGTCAACTTTTTTCGATAAAATTTTGAAATAAAATATTACCTAAAACGTTACCCAGAATTATATTTTTTGGAATAATGCATCATTTTTGTTCATTGGTACAATTAATAGATTATTTAGGTTAAGATGGCCGTGCATGATAAAACAAGTTTGCAATTTTGATTTCCGTTAAAGGTTATATATGATAAACTTCCGTGGAAGTAGTAGATTGATTTTAGTAGATGAGAAGAATATAATATCCTTATATATTTTTATGTCTACCTGTCACGACCCAAATCCTAACCTGTCGTAGCGGCGCCTATTGATGGTACTAGGCAAGCCGACATTTCCAAAGTACTTTCAATAATTAACAGAAAAATAAATCAAGATATTAAAAATAAGCAGAGTTTTCATAAACAGGGGTAAAACCCAAAGCACAAGTACAAAAAAATAGCTCCCAATATCGGGGTGTCACTAAGCCACGAGCATCTATACATAGTCATCTAGAAATGAACGACCATAACACTTTGGATCCAAATACAATGAAAAACAGAATAAGGAAGGAGAAACAAGGATTGTGAACACCAGGAAGCTACCTCGATATCTCCAACGAACAGCTACGCGAAATATCAACACTCTTCGCGTCGAAAAACTCATGGACCTGCACACGAAGTGCAGGGTGTAGCGTGAGTACAATCAACTCAGTAAGTAACAATAATAAATAAGGAACTGAAACATAGTGACGAGCTACACAATAATAATTCATTTTTAGTAGTTTCAACAAGCAAAGTAGATGTGCTTTCATCAAATTAGTTATAATAGACAAATTTAAGTAAAAGCCAGATAAAGGTATCTTTCAGAAGTTTTCCAAAACAACGATATATGGAAACTATGTGCAACAACAATGAAGTCATGTATAGCTCTCAGGGTAACAATCACTCAGTCCTCCCATTCACTCCAACCTCACAATCACTCATTCCTCACAATCACTCAACACTTGACACTCATACTCAGTAGGTACCTGCGCGCTCACTAGCGGTGTGTACAGACTCCGGAGGGGCTCCTTCAGCTCAAGCGCTATACCAAGCCAATCATGGCATATGTTAATGAAAAATGCTGTGGCGTGCAACCCGATCCCATAAATATTCGGCCTCACACTCTCCAGCTTTTAGAAATCAGGAAAATCAACCCAAACATCAATACTATGATGTATCAACAAGAATAATAGAGACTGAGATATAATATGAAAATAAAAACTAAGACCGAGTACACATAGTATTTAGCAGGTAATTCAACCAGTAACACGACCTCTGTGGGTCCCAGTAGTACCAACACATAGCCTCAACATGGTCTCTAACATGATTTACAGTCAAAGTTCTATAACACATGAAGAGCATATAGCTAACAATAAGTTTATTTAATTTTTCAGTTTCATGGAAATGGACCAAGTCCCAATTTCTATGGTGCACGCCCACACGCCCGTCACCTAGTATGAGAGTCACCTCTAAAACAATCATATAATACAAAATCTGTGGTTTCATACCCTCATGACCAGATTTAAAATTGTTACTTACCTCAATCCGAGCAAAACTCTACTCCAATATGTCTTTGCCTCGCGAAACAGCCTCCAAACGTCCCGAATCTAGCCACAAACAGAATAATACAATCAATACGGGCTAAAGGAATCAATTCCACAAGAAAAATATAAAATTGTAAACAAAAATCCGAAATCGGTTCAAACACGGCCCTCAGGCCCACCCCTCAAAATTCGACGAATGTCACAAAACCCGAAAACTCATTTACTCACGAGTCTAACCATATCAAATTTACCAAAATCCGACACCCAATGGTCATTCAAATTCCCAAAATTCACTCTCCAAATCCCTAGCCTCAAACCCCCAAATTTTATCTCAAAAACACACCAACTAGGTGGAAAATCAATGGGAAAATATTATTATTGAGGAAAAATGAACACAAGGAGCTTACCTCAATAATCTCATCAAAAACCCTCTCAAAAACCTTCTCAAAAACCTTCAAAGTACGAGCTCAAAATGATGGAGATGGTGAGAAATCGCGGAACTTCATATTTATATGTTTTGCCCAGGTCTTCCACCCCTTCGGCCAAAAATCGGCCTTGCGGTCCCGCTTCTGCGGAAGTTCCGCTTATGCAGAAATCATTTAGCCCTCACTGCCGCTGCTTCTGCGACTCCCAGTCCACATCTACGCCTTCACAGGTGCGGGAAATCCTTCGCACCTGCGACTCCTGTTCCTCCTAGCCATTTCCCGCTCTTGCGACTTTCCTTCCCGCTTCTGCATGCTCGCAGGTGCGGGAAAACCTTCACACCTGTGCTTCTCTGCCTTCTCTCCTCCAACGCCGCACCTGCAGACCTTCACGTTCACATGTGGGCTCGCATATGTTATTCCCTCTCTGTAGGTGCGATCACACCAGCAACACACAGACTTCAGCAACTTCTCAACTCTAATTTCAAGTCCGTCAACCACCCGAAATCAACCTGAGGCCTCCAGGACCTCAACCAAACATACCAACAAGTCCTAAATCATGATGCGAACTTAGTAGAACCCTCAAATTACCTCAAACAACATCAAAAATATGAATTACATACGGATTCAAGCCTAATGAACTTTGAAATCCCCAAATTCTACAAACGATGCTGAAACCTATCATATCTGGTCCGATTGACCTAAAATTTGACACACAAGTCAAAAATGACACCACAAACCTACTGCAACATCCGAAATCGAAATCTCACCCCGATATAAAAAATGTCACTCCTGGTCAAACTTTTCAAAATTCTAAATTTCGCCATTCGGAATCCGGAATTCGGACACGCTCCTAAGTCCAGAATCACGCAATGGAGCTAATGGAACCATCAAAGTTCAAATCCGAGGTCGTTTACACATAAGTCAACATCCGATCGACTTTTTCAACTTAAGCTTTTAATTAAAAGACTAAATGTCTCAATTCACTCTGAATTCTCTCCGGACCCGAACCAACTAACACGATAAGTCATAAACAACAGTGAAACGTAAAAATGAGCAAAAAAGCGGGAATGAGGCTACAACTCTTGAAACGACCGGCCGGGTCGTTACATCCTCCCCCTCTTAAATAAACTTTTGTCCTCGAACGGGTCTAGAAACATAGCTGGAGTCTCAAATAAGTATTGATATCTACTTCGCATCTCCGTTTCGGTCTCCCAAGTAGCCTCCTCAACCGGCTGACCTCTCCACTGCACCTTTACTGAAGCTATATCTTTTGACCTCAACTTCTGAATCTGCCGACCTAGAATAGCCATTGGCTCCACATCATAAGTCAAATCACCATCCAACTGAACCATGCTGAAATCCAAAACATGAGACGGGTCGCCAACATACATTTGGAGCATAGAAACATGAAATACTTGATGCACACTCGACAAGCTAGGTGGAAAGGCAAGCTTGTAAGCCACCTCTCCATTCCTCTGAAGTACCTCAAACAACCCAATGAACCGAGGGCTCAACTTGCCTTTCTTCCCAAACCGCATAACACCCTTCATGGGTGAAACCTTCAATAGAACCTTCTCCCCAACCATGTAAGACACATCATGGACCTTCCTGTCAGCATATCTCTTCTGTCTAGACTACGCCGTGCGAAGCGGCTCCTGAATCAATTTAACCTTATCCAATGCATCTTGAAACAAGTTTTACCCAAAAGCCTAGACTCACCGAGATCAAACCAACCCACCGGAGATCTACATCTCTTCCCATAAAAACCCTCATACGGGGCCATCTGGATGCTCGATTGATAACTGTTGTTGTAAGCAAACTCTGTGAGTGGCAGAAACTGTACTCATGACCTCCAAAATCAATGACACACGCATGTAGCACATCATCCAATATCTGAATAGTGTGCTCGGACTGCCCGTCTGTCTGAGGGTGAAATGATGTACTCAACTCCACCTGAGTGCCCAACTCTCGCTGCACGGCTCTCCAAACTGCGACGTAAACTGTGTGACTTTATCTGAGATTATGGAAACCGGCATACCGTGAAGGCAGACAAACTATCAAATGCAAATCTCAGTCAACCGCTCTGAAGAATAAGTAGTACCCACTGGAATGAAGTGCGCGGACTTGGTGAGCCGATCCACAATCACCCAAATAGCATCAAACTTCCTCGAAGTCTGTGGGAGCCCAACTACAAAATCCATGGTGATCCGCTCCCACTTCTACTCTGAAATATCTATCCTCTGAAGCAAGCTACCCAGTCTCTGATGCTCATACTTCACATGCTGACAGTTAAGGCACCTAGCTACAAACCCCACAATGTCCTTCTTCATCCTCCTCCACCAGTAGTGCTGCCTCAAGTCCTGATACATCTTTGCGGCACCCGGATGAATGGAATACCGCGAACTTTGGGCCTCCTCAAGAATCAACTCACGAAGCCCATCCACATTGGGAACACAAATCCGACCCTGCATTCTTAATAGTCACATCCCTAGCATCGCCGTGCTGAACCCTGTCCTTAAGGACAAGCAAATGAGGATCATCATACTGGCGCTCTCTGATGCGATCAAATAAGGAAGACCAAGAAACCACACAAGCAAGAACCCGACTGGGCTATGAAATATTCAATCTTACGAACCGGTTGGCCAAAGCCTAAACATCAACTGCAAGAGGTCTCTCTCCATGGGAAGAAAAACAAGAGTACCCATACTCACCGCCTTCCTACTGAATGCATCGGCCACCACATTGACCTTCCCTAGATGATACAGAATAGTGATATCATAGTCCTTTAGCAGCTCCAACCATCTCCGCTGCCTCAAAATGAGATCCTTATGTTTGAACAAGTGCTGGAGGCACCGATGATCTATAAATACCTCACAAGACACACCATAGTGATAGTGCCTCTAAATCTTCAACGCATGAATAATGGCGGCCAACTCTAAATCATGAACATGGTATTTCTTCTCATAGGTCTTCAACTGGAGCGAAGCATAAGCAATCACTCTACCATCCTGCATCAAAACACACCCAATACCGATCCGAGAAATATCACAATACACTATATAAGAACCATAAACTAATTGTAGAACTAGAACATGAGCTGTGGTCAAAGAAGTCTTGAGCTTCTGAAAGCTCTCCTCGCACTCATCCGACCACCTGAAAGGAGCACCCTTTTGGGTCAATTTGGTCAAGGGCGATGCAATAGATGAAAATACCTGCACGAAGCGATGATAATAACTAGCTAAGCCAAGAAAGCTCTGAATCTCCATGGCTGAGGACAGTCTGGGCCAACTCTGAACCGCCTCTATCTTCTTCGGATCCACCTGAATACCTTCATTGGACACCACGTGCCCCAAGAACGCCACTTAACTGAGACAAAACTCACACTTTGAGAACTTTGCATAAAACTTCTCCTCTGTCAACCGTTGCAACAAAATCCTCAAATGCTGGGCATGCTCCTCCTGGCTACGAGAGTACACCTGGATATCATTAATGAATAGAATTAAAAACGAGTCAAGATATGGCTGAAATACACTGTTCATCAGATGCATGAACGCTGCTGGGGCATTGGTCACTCCAAAAGACATCACAAGGAACTCATAATGGCCATAATGGGTCTTGAAAGCTGTCTTAAGAACATCCGAGTCCCGAATTTTCAACTGGTGATACCCTGACCTCAAATCACCTTGGGGAACACCTTGCTCCCTGAATCTGGTCAAATAGATCATCAATACGCGACAAAGGATACTTGTTCTTGATTGTGACTTTTTTAAACTGCCTATAATCAATGCACATTCTCATAGTACCATCGTTCTTCTTCATAAACAGGACAGGTGCACCCCAAAGTGACACTCTAGGACTAATAAACCCATTATAAAGGAGTTCCTGAAGCTGCTCCTTCAATTCCTTCAACTCAGTTGGTGCCATACGATACAATGGAGTAGATATGGGCTGAGTGCCCGACACCAAATCGATACCAGTCAATATCCCTGTTAGTAGGCATGCCCGACAGGTCTGCATGAAACATATCCGAAATATCTCGCACTACCGAAACATAATCAATAGTAGGGGTCTCTGCAATAACATCCCTCACAAAGGCCGAATAAGATAGACAACCCTTCTCAACCATCCACTGAGGCAAGAACTCCTCCATGCGGGACTGAGGCACGAACTTCTCCAGGTAGAGAATAGAGAACTCCTACCATGTAAGGGGTGCTGCGCCGTCCGGACTACGCCTCTCATAAGCCTCCCACCAACTGAAGGCAACCCTAGAGAATTGAGAAGTAGTGAACGAGACCCTACTGGTTTCTAGAATACTTGTTGTATAGAGAACACTCAGACACTTTTCAAAGAAACCCCGGGCATCCTCCACCTCTGTACCACTAAAAGATAGAGTCTGGAGTCTCCCAAACCTCTCCAATATCCGCTGCTCATCATCGGACATAACAGGAACCGCATTAGCCTGAGCAGCTGCAACCGGCTGGGCTGGTAGTGCCCCCGGTGTCTGGAGTCCTTGTACCACCTGCTCCAGTGTGTGGGTGGCAGGAGTCTGAGCACCTCCCCCGGCCTGAGAAGTGGATGCTGCAGCCGGTAAAGATACTGCCTGAACAAGAATGGTGCACACGATCAGAATCTGAGCTAAGTCTTCCTGAAGGCCTGGAGTCACAATGGGCATGGATGGTGCCTGAGCTGGTCCCACAGGCCCATCCACAACTGTAACCTGCTCCAGAACTGGGGAAACTTGTGGATCTGCAGGTGCTGCCCTTACCTCGACCTCTACTGCGACCTCGGCCTCTCGCGGCCCTGACTAGTGGTACAGGTGGTTAAACATCCTGTCCAGTAGTACGCGTCCTCACCATCCGTGAGAGAATAGAACAACAGAAGCTTAGTTACGAGAATCAACAGATTCACACGACAAGAATTCAAGAATGTGAAGTTTCCTAAGGGTTCGACAACTTATCGAATATAAGTACAGACGTCTCCATACCGATTCGCCAGACTCTACTAAACCTGCCCATGACTCTTGAGACCTATGTAACCTAGGCTCTGATACCAACTTCTCACGACCCAAACCCTAGGCAAGCTGACATTTCCAAATTACTTCCAATATTTATTTAACAGAAAAATAAATCAAGATATTAAAAATAAGCAGAGTTTTCATAAACAGAGGTAAAACCCAAAATACAAGTGCGGAAAAATAGCTCCCAATATCAGGGTGTCACTAAGCTAAGAGCATCTTTACATAGTCAGTTTAGAAATGATATGACTATAGCAGTTTGGATCCAAATACAATGAAAGACAGAATAAGGAAGAAGAAACAAGGACTGCGAACGCCAGGCAGTTACCTCGATATCTCCAACGGCCAGCTATGCGAAATATCAACACTCTCCGTGTCCAAAAACTCCTGAATTTGCACACGAAGTCAGGGTGTAGCGCGAGTACAACCTACTCAGTAAGTAACAATAATAAATAAGGAACTGAAAGATAGTGAAGAGCTACACAATTATAATTTATTTTCAGTAGTCTCAACAAGGAAAGTAGACGTGCTTTCATCAAATCAGTTACAATAGCCAAATTTAAGTAAAAACCAGATAAAGGTATGTTTCAGAAGTTTTCCAAAAACAGATATATGGAAACTATGTGCAACAACAATGAAGTCATGTACAACCTCTCAGGGAAACAATCACTCAGTCCTCCCATTCACTCCAACCTCATAATCAGTCATTCTTCATAGCCGCTCATTCCTCACAGTCACTCATCACTCGCACTCAGTAGGTACCTGCGCTCACTGAGGGTGTGTATAGACTCTAAAGGGGCCCCTTCAGCCCAAGTGCTATATCAAGCCAATCATGGCATATATCAATAAAACATGCTGCGGCGTGCAACCCGATCCCATAAATATTCTCACAATTAGGCCCTAGCCCTCACTCAACCATCAATCTCTCTAGTATCTCGGGCTCACAGAAATCAGGAAAATCAGCCCAAACAACACCAACATGATGTATCAACAAGAATAATAGATATTGAGATATGATATGCAAATAAAAATTGAGACTGAGTACAAATAGAATTTAGAAGGTAATTCGACCAGTAACACGGCCTCTGTGGGTCCCACCAGTACCAACACATAGCCTAAACATGATCTCTAACATGATTCACAGTCAATTTCTGTAACACATGAAGAGAATATAGCTAACATCAAGTTTATTCAAAGTTTCAGTTTCACGAAAGGGACAAAGTCCCAATTCGCATGGTGCACGCCCACACGTCGGTCACCTGGCATGAGCATCACCTCCAAAAAAATCATATAATACAAAATCTGGGGTTTCATACCCTCAGGACCAGATTTAAAACTGTTACTTACCTCAATCTGAGAAAAACTCTACTCCAATATGCCTTTGCCTCGCAAATCGGCCTCCAAACTTCCTTAATCTAGCCACAAGAAAAATACGAAATTATAAACCAAAATCCAAAATCGGTTAAACACGGTCCCCTCCCACGTCTCGAAAGTTGACGAAAGTCACAAAACCCGAAAGCCCATTCACTCACGAGTCTAACCATATCAAATTTACCAAAATCAGACACTAAATTGTCATTCAAATCCCCAAAAGTCACTCTCCAAATCCCTAGCCTCAAACCCCCAAATTTCACCTCAAAAACACACCAATTAGGTGGAAAGTTAGTGAGAAAACATCATTATTGAAGAAAAAAAAACACAAGGAGCTTACCTCAATAATCTCTTTGAAAACCCTCTCTAAAATCTCCAAAGTCCAAGCTCAAAATGATGGAAATGGTGAGAAATCTCGGAACTTCGTATTTATATATTCTGCCCAGGTCTTCCGCACATGCGGCCAAAATCCGCTTCTGCGGTCCCGTTCCGCTTCAATGGAAATCGCTTAGCCCTCACTGCCTCCTCTTATATGACTCCCAGTCCGCATCTGCACTTTCACAGGTGCGGGAAATCCTTTGTACCTGCGATTCCTGTTCCTCCTGGCCATTTCACGCTCATGCGGCTTTCCTTCCCGCTTCTGCGTGCTCGCAGGTGGAGGAAAACCTTCGCACCTGCGCCCCTCTGCCTTCTCTCCTTCATCGCTGTACCTGCGGACCTTCACCCCCGCCTGTGGGCTCGCAGCTGCGATTCCCTCTCCGCAGGTGCGAACACACCAACAACACACAGACTTCAGCAACTTCTCAAATCAAATTCCAAGTCCGTTAACCACCCAAAATCAACCCGAGGCTATCGGGACCTCAACTAAACATATCAACAAGTCGTAAATCACGATGCGAACTTAGTCAAACCCTCAAATCACCTTAAACAACATCAAAAATACGAATTACACACAGATTCAAGCCTAATGAACTTTGAAAGTCTCAAAATTCTACAAACGACACCGAAACCTATCAAATCATGTCTGATTGACCTCAAATTTGGCACACAAGTCATAAATAACACCATGAACCTACTTCAACTTCTGGAATCGGAATCCGACCCCGATATCAAAAAGTTCACTCCTGGTCAAACTTTCCAAAATTTTAACTTTCGCCATTTCAAGCCTAATTCTAATACGGACCTCCGAATCACGATCCAGACACGCTCCTAAGTCCAAAATCACCCAGCGGAGCTAACGAAACCATCAAAATTCAAATCCGAGGTCGTTTACACATAAATCGACATCCGGTCGACTTTTCCAACTTAAGCTTTCTATTAAGAGACTAAGTGTCTCAATTCACTCTGAATTGTCTAACTAACTCGATAAGTCATAAAACAACAGTGAAGCACAAAAATGAGCAGAAAAGGAAAAACGGGGCTACAACTCTCGAAACGACCGGCGGGTCGTTACACTATCATTTTTTTCCAAAGATATTTTTGGCCAACCATAGAGCTCTGTATCACATATTGAGCTTTTCTGGTGCAAAATATTTTTTTTTCGACCTATATTGTTTAATGAAAAAAAGAATTATTATCTTGCTTCATTCATTTTCTTTGTTAATTCATTCGTCTTATAAATTCTAGGAGTATGGATAAGCTCTTGTTTATATCCAAACTACAAGTTCAAATAAAGGAAATTACCTAAAGAAATCTTCCTAAATTTTGCAATTAGAATAACTCCTCTTATTTATATACTAGTCAAACACGATGAAATAGAATAATGTTCATCTCACAATATTCTGATGGTAATTTGGGAATGCAATGAACCACTCTTAAGTATTTTTCCAATAATCATGCGTACCCATACACACAACATAGTACAGTTAGAAGGGCATGCAAAAATTCCTAGTTCATTGTATGTTGAACATGAAAACCCATGCGAAAAATATTTGGAAAACCAAACCTCTTATTTTCCAATATCTCAATCTCATTCCATAAGGGCGAACTGCATTACAGGCGCCGAGACATTTCCATAACATTTGTCATACATTGCCACAGATCTTATCTAAAGTTCATTGCCCAAATCTAGACAATAATGTACAAAAACACAGGTTCATTATGGATAAGTTTATTCATGTCCCTCATGTTGTTGTCGTTGGGTGGGATTCAAGTAGACGCGTTTGTGGGCATAAATTGGGGGAGGATGGCAAAACAAAGATTTGTTCCATCTATGGTTGTGGATTTACTTTTACAAAATGGGATCACAGAGTTGAGAATTTTTCAACCAAGCCTTACCGTCCTTGATGCTTTTGCCGACACCAATATCGGTGTCACCATCACCTTGCAAGAGAACTATTTACGAAACGTAAAGGAGCAAAAAGAAATAGACGAAATGATTCATGAACGTGTGAAACGTTTTGTTGACAAAGGAGTTAAATTCAGGTACAATGAACTCATTTCTAGATTTTTGTTAATTTTTGGGTCTCAATTATTTTCAAAAATTTCATTTCAGGATTGCTACACGATCCATAACTTATTAATTTGAGTGCAACGATTTAATTGTGTTTTGTAGGTATGTGTACGTGGGGAACGAACCATTTACTAAATCAAAATATACCAAAACTCCATATAGCCGTATTCTTCATTTCCTGAATATGACCAGAAATTCCCTTGATAAATACAACCTCCAAGATATCAAAGTAACAACTCCCATTTTCACCGACGTCTTAATAAATATGACGAAGCCATCAGAAGGTGATTTTCGAGAAGAAATAAAGGGCAAAATGATGGAATTCTTAGATTTCCTTAACCAAAAGGGTGCCCCTTTTGTTATCAATATTTTTCCAATCTATATGGTGCATAATTTGGGATTTGATGTGGAATTTGCTTTCTTTGATAATGTTAAATCCAAGTTCGATGTTGTAGATGGAAATAACACCTATTACAATTTGTTCACCTTCCTTTATGATGCATTTGTTTGTGCTCTAACAAAGGCAGGTTATGGTGATATGGAGATTGTTATTGGACAAATTGGTTGGCCTACAGATGGATATGAGGGTGCAAGTGAAGAAAATGCTGAAAGATTTCATCGTGGCTTTCTTAAATATCTTGGTAGGAAGGAAGGAACTCCACTACGCCCAAACAAGGATATAAATGTGTTTCTCCTTTCCTTAACAGATGAGAATATGGTAACTACAGATATTGGTAATTATCAGCGACATTGGGGTATCTATAAACTCGATGGTGAACCCAAGTATAAAATTGATTTCACCATGCATGACCTAAATACCAAGCCAACCGTCGCCAAAGGTATTATATGTACATATATATATATATTTCATTTAAAAGTTTTAATTGTTAGCCAGACACTGTTAAATATGACCCCGACTTATGATTTCTGATTCTTTTTTTATGAATCAAACACGTAAAAGAAATTCCTCTTGGGGAGTGTCGGTAAAATTTGACCCATGACTTCTTTTTTTTTCTTATAAAATATGATCATCTCATCTAAAAACTTGATAAGCTATATACATATTTATGTCTGAAACAGGTACGGTGAAAATGCCGAACAGATGGTGTGTGTTTGATGGTAAAACCGACTACAACGAAACCTTGGTGATACAAAATCTTGACGCTGCCTGTATGGATTCTGACTGCAGCACCTTTGGCTCTGGTGCAACTTGTGATCACCTCGTTTTCTCACAGAAGGTATCTTATGCATACAATATGCGTTACCAAATGAACAATCAAGATCAGGAGTATTGCAAATTGATAGGCGCCGAGCTCACCGCAAATAATCCTTCAACTCCAGACTGCGAGTTCCCCGTTGAGATCTTAACTGCAGAGGTTGTGGATGGTGGCAGCCCAGACACAAAGAAATATTAGATCAGCGCGAGCGCTTCTGCATGTATGTGTATGACCTTAATAATAATTGTGTATCGTTGTTCATTTCCTTCTTAATTTACTTTGTTGCATTAGTTAGCTATTACATGATGCGTATATTGCGGTATCTTCTAATAAGATACACAAGATTTTGGACAGGTGCATTGTATATGTATCCCATGTCAATAAATACATATGTATCTCATGTCAACAAATACAAACTTTTCAAAAATTCATATATATTACTGAATCATGAGTGTGATGATTAACACGAAATTTGGAGAGGAAAAATACTATGTTCAAAATGATGAATGATGAATGATTAAAGAACAATTCTTCTACTGCCGCTTCGAAAATGAAAATCTTTAGACACCAAAGGAAATAAAACAAAAACATAGAAGAAACATACCTTGATATTGACATTTTCTAGCAGTCCATCTAACATTCTCAAATAAATTGGGAGATCGTCAACAGCAAGAACCTCATAAGTCATATCAACTAGAAAGTTATTACAGTTCGGTTTCGGCATGTACCCATACTCTCTTTAATATCTGTTGAGGTTTGCCCTAATTACCTTTTCAAATTTTGGTTTACATAATACTTGACGGAGAGATAAAAATATTTTGATTTTACTTCTCTTAAAAGGTAAATATAACTCTTTTTCAAATTTGACATATCCCTTTCTTGGATGAAAAGAATGTGGACCTCTATAAATTGAGAATTCCTCCTGCGTATGCAAACAATATCATCCACAATGTAGTTATTAAAAGAGTCTTATTTAGGAGGAGATTATCTCTCAATATTTTTCAAATATTAGTTTTCTCATATGTGGGTCAATTGACCAAACAATATTAAATATCTCTTTAGTATAGTTTTCTTGTTGTCTGATTTATCTTCAATTAAGGTTTACTTTATTAGTGTTGTTTTAGACTTCAATACCACACAAGAAGATAGGTTACTTTGTGTGGTACCCAATTTTCGAGTGCTGTCTCAGTACAAGAACCTGGTTCTTCTTGGTGTTCCAACTATTACTGCTGCGGAATAATAAAAAAGCAATAAAGTAAAAACACAGAGATTTTTACGTGGAAAACACCTGGCTCAAAAGGTGAAAAAACCACGACCTACTCCTCAGTAGGATTTGCTCAACTCTTCACTAAAAACTCTGAGCCAAGCGGACTTACAAAATAAACTCTTTTGTAATCCTAGGACTAACTCTAATCCCTTTGTAGTAACTAGCCCCTAGCTAATTTCTACACACCTCAAGTTAACTCTAACTTGAACAATACGTACCTATTACAATTGCTTCTATGAAAGCTGAAAGATACAATATTAAAAACTCCTACTACAATCAACTAGACTCAATAATCAATCAGATGGAACTGGTTCTTCTAGTTGAACTGTAGCCTTTGCATCGCACAATGATTCTGCTAGCAAAAATAACTCTGGGAATTTTTCTTTCAGGCTTTGATTCACTTTAGCTTTGTGCGTGTTGAATTTCAGCAGAAATACATCAAATATTTATAGAGTCAGTCGTTGAGCTTGTCTTCCAATTCTAGTTCAACTCTACCTGGGTGAACCAATTCGAACCAAACTCAACTTCCTTTCTTTTGTTACTTTCCTTGCTGAATTCGACTTCAATTAATCAGATCAGTTTACAACCTTTTCGCATTAGGAGACGATCTCTTGGTTCATTGACATTTCATATTCAAAAAATCTCCTAAGCATATACGCTTCATGTGCCAGCTAGTTAGTTCAAGATGTGTGCTCTGATGGACCTGGTTCAACTGGTCAGCCTTTTGTCAATCTTCAAAACTATGCAG
The DNA here is from genome assembly GCA_005239525.1 of Nicotiana knightiana. Taxonomy (NCBI): domain Eukaryota; kingdom Viridiplantae; phylum Streptophyta; class Magnoliopsida; order Solanales; family Solanaceae; genus Nicotiana; species Nicotiana knightiana. The sequence goes on along the minus strand of ML433843.1, from coordinate 33,533 downwards.
TGACATGGGTCAACAAATTCCCCCTTTTTGATGATGACAAACTCTGTGCTTAATCCTGTATACACTTCAAAGAACTTTGTATTGTTTTAAGCATTAATCATAGAGAATACATGTTCATTAGGTTATAAATATCACTTTAGAAAATATTTTGAAAAGATCAGCACATATCTTCCCCCTTTTGGCATCATCGAAAAGTTTGCAAAATGAGATACTTACCAGTTTTATTAATTATTACTCATGGTCATTAAGGCAACTGCAGGTGCAAAGCATGATTAATCAACACAAGAAACCAATAAATGTTAGCTAACTCAGAAATTGAGACAGGTCAATAACTACAAGCAAAATTCATTGATAAGTAACAATAATCAACCACCATACAGAAAAACAAAAACAATCCAACCATGAGCAAAAAAAAAAAAAAAGAACTAAAACTGATAACTGGTCTTAAGATGGGTTATGGAAGCTCTGAGAAGCCTAAGGATGGGAAGGTGCAGTGGCGGTTGTGGACTTGGATTGTAGGAGAGACAATATCTGCTGAAGGACACCCTCGTTCTTTTCTTTCTCCTTTGCTAATTCAGCTCTAAGAGTATCCCGCTCTTCTTCAACCTCAATCACATGAGACTTCAAACGAAGGATCTCCATATCCTTAATCTCGTTTTCTTTCACCAAAGTTAACTTTGCTGTTGACTGGTTGCTTCCTAGATGAACCAGGTTCATCCACAGGAACATTGACATTGTAGTCACATGTAAGCAAAGTTTCCTTCCCAAGATAATCTTTGGCCGTAGCCATCTCAGCCTTCCTTACTGGAACCCCAAAATGTGCAAGCACTGCTGTCAGAATCAAGCCATAAGGAATTGAGTGTGCTTTGGTTCCGTTTACCACTCTGTCAAAGAGTTGGATGATAAAAGCTGGCCAATTAATTTGGTTTCCCCAGTACAAGCATTCCATCAAAGTAAGATCCATATAATTTGCCATGTGCCTTCTTTCTTGTCTAGGCAGTAGGAACTTGATGACGAACTCAAAGAGTAGCTTGTGCTCGGGCTTCATCTCACTCTTGTAAACTGTCCTGGGTTCAATCTCCTTCTCACTATCACTAAAGAACCTGGTGATGTCAATTGCTGTGGCCATCCCATCTAGACAAGGCCATCTCTGCCTCGTATAGTCCTCAAAGCCCTCAGCTGGTATGTTAAGGATAACACCCAGTTCTTTAACATCAAAGGAACCTCAATTCCTTTGACCATAGACGTGACCCTGCCTTCCTTGACACTGTCATTCCCCATAAACTCTACCAACTCAACTCTTTCCAGCTTGCCTTCCATACGAAGGACCAGGTCCTTCCAGCCTTGCACCTCCAGAATTTCCATTAGATATTGCATTCCAGGCTCCTCTAAATCCTTCACCCTCTTACCCTTTAGTATTGTTCTTTTTCCAAACATGGTAACTCTGTTAGTCACCACTCCAATTTCCTTCTCCTCCTGTCCACTCCATTATGCATCATCATCATAAACAACTTTCACTCTCTTTGGCTTGACCCTGGTCTTCTTAACAGATCTTGTTGGTGCGATGACATCCTAGCTGATTTCTTTGAAGAAGCCTTAGCCTTTGTGGGTTTTGGTGTCTCAGCCACGCCTGGAGCAGGTTGCTCCTCCTGTTGGACCAGGTCCAACCCAGTCTCTTCAATCTCAGTAGCCTTAACAGGCTCTCCAACTTTTGCTTTTCCTTTTGCTGCCCTCTTCTTCTTGCTCTCCTTCAGAGCCTTTTCTAATTTCTCTTCTTCTTCTCTCACAGTGCTACGAGTAGCTCTAACTTTTGGAGCAGAAACATCAGCAACTTCAGAAATTTTCCTTTTCTTTGAAGGAACTGGGTGAGTTTCCTTCTTGGGTTTCTGACTCCTTCTTCTCTTGGGGTTATAAGACTCCCCTAGATTTTTCAACCTTTCAGCCAATGTTTCTTCCCCCGATGAACCAGGTTCATCTTTACCTTTCTTCAGACTTGCAAGACCTGCTGCAGCTTCCTCAACTATGCTTCCCCCTAAATCAGTGACTTTTTCTCCCATGGTTTCAGGAATGGGACCACAGATAACCAGCGTGGCACCATCCTCCCTAGATCCCCTCACATCTTCTTCTCCCCCTCTCTCAAAAATTATTTCTTTTCTCCCACCCTTCTTCCTTCCAGGTATTTCGACATCAATAACAGACCCTACCAACATGAATCTTTTATCAGCAGAAGTAAGTTCAGAATCGATTTTAAGATTACCTTTTTCAGAACTGGTTGAACCAGGTGCTTCTTCCTCATTAGCTGATTTAAATGATTCACTGGATGAATTTGAATTATTACTTTTTTCTGCTTTAATAAGGTCCTCCAAGAATTTTTCCTTAGCCTCAGAAGCAACAGATTTTCGGGCAAGAACTTTAACACGACGATTCTTGGGTGCAGGAGTAGGGTTTGGAGTGGGTTCAAGAATGGGTATGTTTTTAGGGGATAATGGAATTTCTGGTGATTCGGAGATGTAAACAGATGGAGAATTGGAGACAGATTCAGAATGTCCTCCATCGTAATCACGATTTGGTGAGGAATTAGACGAAGAAGCTGGTGGAGGTGAAGACATTTTTATGCTTTGTTAGGAGAAAAGGACGAGTTGCAAGTTTTGGGTTGTGTAGTATGAGTTAAATTTGGTTTGAGGGTAGCTTTATGAAGAGAGGAGTAATGATTGCCTTTTATAAGATATGTCCATTAATTTTACAACTGATAAAAATTTATTCAAGTAGAAGTCTAATAGTTATAGGAGTGTCACTGATTTGACGGTTGGGAGTTCCTTATTTCTAGGCTAATTGAGTGTTGATGTGACTCCTTGGAACGGGTTCATTTATGGATTGGTACAAAGAATTAGGAATGAACCAAATATAGATAGAATCCTGCTCATGTGTGACTGTAATGGAATTACTATATGGAGAAGAGTACGTACCTTGTCAGTCAGATGAATCAGCATAGATGAACCAGGTTCATCCTGTTAGAAATCTTTAAATTACCTCAATTTACAAAGATAGATAAACATTATTAGTATCCAGGGAATCATATTAATACATGGCACAAGTGTATGGCAATAAAGACATGATGCTGAGAAATTATTAATCTGATTAAGTACCTAATTAAAATTTTCTAGCCAAAAAAAGAACTTCATTTATAAAGATATATATTTTTTCAATCNGTTTCTCTCAAAATGCTCCCTACTAAGTGCTTTAGTGAATATATCAGCAATTTGATGATCAGTAGCACAAAATTCGATTGAGATCATTCCCTTTTCATAGTTATCCCTTAGGAAATGGTGTCTAGCATGTGCTTAGTCCTTTTGTGATGAACGGGGTTCTTCGTCATACTAATAGCACTAGTGTTATCACAAAAAATAGGAATGCATCCCACATCAATACCAAAGCCCATGAGTTGTTGTTTGATCCATAACAACTGGGCACAACATGAGGCTGCAACTACATATTCAGCCTCAGCAGTAGACAAGGCTACTGAATTCTATTTCTTGGTAGCCCAAGACACAAGGCATGAACCCAAAAAGTGATCCATACCTGAAGTACTTTTCCTGTCAACCAGGAATCCTGCATAATAAGAATTAGCATATCCTACAAGGTCAAAATTACTACCTTTAGGATACCAAAGGCATAAATCAGTGGTGCCTTTCAAATATCTCAAAATTCTCTTTACTGCGGTGAGGTGAGACTCCTTTGGATTTGCCTGAAACCTAGCACACAATCCCACACTGAACACAATATCAGGTCTGCTGGAAGTGAGATACAATAGAGANTTTGAGTCTTCCATTTTAAACTTCTTGAGCAATTCTTTCACATACTTTTGTTGGTGGATCATTGTTCCATTTGGGTTTTGCTTAATTTGCAAGCCTAAGAAAAAGTTTAGCTCACCCATCATACTCATCTAAAACTCACTTCCCATTAGCATAGCAAATTCTTTGCTCAATTTATCAGAAGTCGCTCCAAATATGATATCATCCACATATATTTGCACAAACAGGAGATCCGTACCTTTTTCCCTTAAGAACAAGGTACTATCAATTTTTCCTCATTTGTACCTATGTTCTAGCAGGAATTTTGATAATCGTTCGTACCATGCTCTTGGTGCCTGTTTGAGACCATATAGAGCCTTATCGAGTTTGTATACGTGGTCAGGTGACTCCTTGCTTTCAAAACCTGGAGGCTGCTTGACAAATACATCTTCCTTCAGATAGCCATTTAGAAAGGCACTCTTAACATCCATCTGATGAAGAGTGAATTCCATGTGTGCATCAAATGATACAAGAAGTCTGATTGCCTCCAGTCTTGCCACAAGGGCAAAGGTCTCATCATAGTCAATTACTTCTTCTTGACTATCCTTGAACAACTAATCTTGCCTTATTCTTTGTAACATTTCCATCCTCATCGAGCTTGTTCCTGAAGACCCACTTGGTGCCAATTATCGATCTATCCAATGGCCTGGGTACCAAGTGCCATACTTGACTTCTTTCAAACTGATTCAGCTCTTCTTGCATGGCATTTACCCAATTAGTATCTTGTAGGGTTTCCCCAATGTTCTTTGGTTGAATCATGTATAGAAAGGCATCAAACGCACATAGTTTTTTCAAGGATGATCTTGTTTTGATTCCAGATGCCAAATCTATTATGATGTTCTCAAGAGGGTGAGAACTCTGATATCTGTGTGGCTTAAGTACCAGTTGTTTATTCCTAGATGATTCCATGATGTCTTGTTGCTGTAGAGCAGGATCAGGGCCAGGTTGCATATGTTGAGTTCCCCCTGTCATGATGCTTAGGGTAGTTGAACCTGGTCCATCACCTGTTCCACCTTTCATGCTTGCTTCAGTGTGATCACTGCTTCTTACCAGTCCAAGCTCCTCATCTTCAGGTTCCTGTCTCTCAGCAAGAATGTTAGTTTCATCAAAGACAACATGTATACTTTCTTCTACACACATAGTTCTTTTATTATACACTTTATAAGCTTTACTATGTGATGAATATCCCAAGAATACTCCCTCATCACTTCTGGGGTCAAATTTTCCTAGGGAATCTTTGCCATTATTGTGTACAAAACACTTGCATCCAAAAGCCCCAAAGTGGGATATGTTGGGCTTTCTCCCTTTAAGACATTAAACGAGAAAACCCTTTGCATTCCAAAAATATATTTACAAAGGTGAATTTACAAAACTCCCACGCGGAGCCCACATACAAAAGAAGAAGAAGTAAAAAGAACGAAAGTGGCCTAGACTTCATTGACGCTGCTCCCCAATTGCTCGACGAGCCCTCGTCCGAAGTGGTCGAAGCTGCCGACTCCTTTTCCAAGGCCTTCACTTTTTTGATCTCGGTAGAGAGGTCGAAACCCTTGGCATGCACTTCCTCGAAGGCCTACCTCCGAACCTCTAATCCAGCACGACAAAGGGCACGGGTCAACCTGAGCTCAGCTTCTTCAGAGATCTCTCTGGCTCGAGCATTCGCTGCGGCCACATCTTCCCATATAAGATCAAAAGTGCGTCAGCTTCAGACTTGGACATGGACAACGTGCAGCCGATTCAGCATGGAGCACCTTATACTTATCAGCCTCTTCTCTAGCAACTTGAAGAAGACACTTAGTCGAGGCCAGTTCCTCCCGAAGAGTACCCCTCTCTGAGGCCATTCTATTCTTGTACCGCTTCAGCTCGAGGATCTTGGTATATTTGGCCATAATCTCTTCCCGAAGCTGCCCCGCTAAGGCATCCTTTCGCTCAATCTACAGAAGCTGAATTAGGCAATAAACACCAAGTTATAATAACTAAGGGTAAAGCTCATGAATACCAAACTACCTGTTCGGCAAAGTTGGCCCGTTAATGGAGGGCTTTCTTCAACCCTTCTTGGAGGCCATTCAACTCCTTTTCCTTTCGCGCAAATAGATTCTTTAGGTCATTCGACTCCGACGTAAGTTTCTCGGACTCTTCCTCACGATGGGTCAGTTCGTCTTGTAGCTTGGAGAAAGCCTGGTCGTACAATGTCTTGACCTGCAACACAAAGGGAATATGTGAGAAAAACAAAAACCAAAGTTCGAAGCGTAAACATTATGTCAAGAAAATACCCGTTGTTGGATTTTCATATCCTCCTCGAGAATAATTGGGTCATCGAGATCAATCTCCTCTTCAACACCGGCGAAAAAATCTTGAAATGCATCGTTCTCTCCCTGGGATGCCCCCACATCGGGAGTCTCCCTGTTTTGGGCCTCCCGTATTTGCCCTGGAGAAAATGACGGGCCTGATGGAAGATCTACCATGGCATCAACCTCTATCGGGGCTTCCTCTCGCCCTCGAAAGGTCTCAAAGCTGGGTCCTTCGAATTCGCCAACCAAGTACTCATCAGTACAAGTTGTATCCTGTTCAATGGTCGGCTTGGGGACTGCATTCAAACCCTTCTCAAGGGTTTCCTTGGTTCGAGATGGGACCGCATCGGCCACCTCTGATTCAGCAACCTTCTGCCCAGCAAACTTCGAAACGTCATCACTTCATTTTGCCTTAAGTACCAGTGGGCAATCATCATCATCTTTGTCCTCGACACGAATATTCTCAGCATCTGCCGGAGTTAGGACCGTTGCATCGGCCTTAGGCTTTCGAGCCTTAGCCCTTTTGGCTTCGAAGACTTCGCCGTTGTCTCTTTCTTTCTCTTTTTGCCTGTGGCAGGTTTTTGGATCTCCTCTTCGCCAGAAGGAGGCGATATCATTGAAGAGGCTTCCCCGAGACCCTTAAAAGCGAAGCATATCAAATATACCACCAAGAAATATTTATATGAAGAATTTGGAAGTGACAATGATGAGGGCGTACCATGATTTTTGGCCTCCCATCAAGTTTCGGGAAAGTCACGCCAAACTCGCTTTTCATATGAGAAGATGGAGTCTAAGAGTCTAACCCATCCCTGGAGGTCCCTATCCGCGCTGGGGAACCACACGGTGGCTGTGCAACCAAAAGGGAATCCATTCAAGAAATAAAGGATAATTCAAAAAGGGAAAAGAGGGCATTCAGCTAATAAAACATGCTCGGGGTAACGACACTTACGTCTCATATTCCATTCCTTAGGGAATGGCATCTTCTCGACAGGGATGTGGTCCGAAGTCCTGACTCGAATGAAGAAACTCATCCACCCCCGGTCCTTATATTCATCGATGCTGGCAAAAAATGCTTTGGTGGAGAGACGTTGTAGTTTGACTAGGACCCCTTGATAGAGACGAGGGTAATACAATCTAATCAGATGATCGAGGGTGAAAGGCATCCCCTCGACCATATTAGAGAAATATCTAATCAAATAGACAATTCTCCAAAAAGAAGGATAAATTTTACCAAGCGTCACTCGATATTGCTGGCAAAAATCAAGGATCACAGGGTCTATTGGGGGGGGGGGGGGGGGGGGAGTAAAATCTACGGGACCTAAGGTGAAAGGATACGTATACATGCTGAGGAAACCAGCTTTGCACGTAGTTATATCCTCTTCATGTGAAGAGATTTAAACTCGCACTGCCTCCCCCCAGCAACAGTCTATTTTTACCTTCTTCACATCGGTCACTAGACTAATGTACCGGGACATGGGCTCACATCGGCCCGGTACTGAAGATGGTTTATCAATTTTAAAGTCGAAGGATGTCTCGAGGGGCCCAGGAATACACTCCTCAATATGGGGAGGTGCTGTTGTTTTTCTCTTGGACAAGCATGACGAGGAAGAGGCTTCCTCTTTTTGAGGGACCGTCTTAGATGTTTTTTCCATGATAAAAATTTCAAAGCAAGAAGAGAGAGCTGATGCAGAAATGAATGTAGAAAGTGGGTGAAAACGGAATACTGTTGATGAAGATTTGAAGATTTTAAGATGTTATAAAAATGTAAAAGGCAAAGAAGTGAAGTATTTATAGAAGTCATCTAAGCATATTGGAGGAGTTGAAAAGGCGACCAATGGCGGTTCGTGGGCTTTTCGAGAACCGTGTTGGAAAATATCCTGTACAACCTTTCTGTCACATCATTTAATGACCTCACGTGGCTGACGTCACAGCGAAGATATCAAAGAGGCAAGAATTCAGGGTCGTTTCTTATAATTTCATTCTAAGAAACGCGGGGACTATCTGTATATGGCCAAAATCGGGGAGTCTGATTTTGAGAACACTGTGGAACTCCACGATCGGCCTCGAGAAACTTGTTGCGGCATTTGAAGTTTGACCCTGAGGTACACCCCTCGAGGGAGCATATCAAGGACTCATATAGGCATACCTCGAGGAAGTATGTAAATCGACCACCGTCACGGAAAGGCGGGAAATTCCTAAGGGAACGTGGTCAGAGGTGACAAGGTCTACAAGAATAGTACAAATCCGTACTGAGCCACTATAATAGTATTTCTCTACATTAATTAGATATTTACTATGTTGGGGTTCCCCCTCCTATATAAAGGGGACCCCTGTCATTTTGTAACACACATGAATATTCAATACCATGAAACATTCTCTTCTTTTCTTATCTAAGTGTGCTCAACAATCGTTCCACTGATTTATTGCCTTTCATTTATTGTGTTCATTAATTTTTCTTCATTTATTGCTCGTTATTGGCCGCAAAAGGCTATCCCCGATACCCCCTATATTGTTGTTTCTCCATCGACTGCTCATTACTAAGCGTCTTCATTCGATCTCGAGGCCGAGTTTCAGTGAGCTCGAGGCCCCGCTTAGTGACTATTTTGGTTTTCATATCCTACTCCTTTGGCTCACACTTATCATTTCGCAATAATCAACTAGTGTTAGAATAGATCACATATTTTTAGAACCACAAATCAAATATAATTGTTAATACCATTTTCAAGGTAAACAAAAATATCATACAAAAATCAATTAGAGTCAGACTTAGGGCAAAATAAAGTAAAAAAGGAGGGAAACACGGTGGATTAAACAGAAATAAGGAAAAATTTAGTCAAACAAGGAAAAGGAAGAGTATTAATCAAGAGTCAGTAAAGAATCAGGGAAAATTTCAAACCCTAGTTCAAAAGGAAGCATAGATGGTCGAAAATCTCACTGAATCGGACCATATTGAGTGTATATAGACGAAATATCGTCTAAATATCAAAGATTGAAGGCGGTGGAATCCGATTTGGGGATTGGTACTTGCCAAAATTGGGTCAAGTACCATGTAACACCATAATCTTGCAAGTAACAACGAGGTAACGCGTAAAAGGCAAGTAAATCACAGAGGGAATCCATGATTTACTTGAATTTGGAGAATATGAGGGAGGCGACTAGGGTTTCTGAAAGAGGGAGAAGGAGAGATGAGAGGATACAGAGGTAGAGGGCAAGGGGGAATGAGGGTTAGGGTTAGGAGTTAGGTTAATTAAAAAGGGTTGGTTGGTTGTGGGCCGTTGATCTTAGAGATCAACAACCAGGATTTTAAGGATTGGGCGGGTTAATGGACGGGTATGGGTAGGGACCGGGTTGGGGTTAGTGGATTATTTGGTTTGGGATCTGGGGATCGGGATAAGGGTTTGGGTGTTTGGGCCATTAATTTGGTCTGAAAATCAACCTGTTTTGTGTCAGCTCTTGGAACCTTTGAAAATTAACTAAAAAATAAATTATTACAACTCCTAATAAATGGTAAAAATAATGTTTATGTTGTAAAACTATTTAAAATAATAAATCAACATTATAAAAATATAAAAATGATACTTTGGCATAAATAGTATAATAAACGCAATTAGTTGTAGAATATAGGCCATTATTGCAAAATTAGATAAATGACTTAAAAATGCAATTATAAAGAATAGAAAAAATATTTGAAACATGTATTATGGATGCAAATAATAATTTTGGTTAATTAAGTCATCACAAAATAATTTAAAGGATAGTTACTAGATATTTATATAATAAAAATATAAGAAAATTAATTTAAAGCTCTAAATATTATAGAAAAAATGCTTGTATAAGTTTTAAAACTAAATGATGATGCAAATATGATATTTTGAAAGTATATATGTATTTTCAAAATATGAGAGAAATTGGGTATCAACACAAGTCACGAGCCGCTAAGACTTAGATTTATAAAGCTGGTATGAAATAATACAACATCTGTTTGGAATATACATAAACTGAATTTAAAATCTAAAACTACCAAGAACAAGTGGTAGCTATATTAGGAAGGTAGGTACATCTTCAATGCCAGCTCCCGCCATACACAGCAGCATCAACTACAAAATCCGCGCGCAAGGTGCAGAAATGTAGTATCAGTACCACCGACCCCATGTACTCAATAAGTATCATAACTAACCTCGGTGAGGTAATAGAAGCAAGAATTATAAATGATACTCGCCAATCACCTGTACATGTTTATAAATTCCAACAAGTATAGAACATGTAATATGATCAAATCATGAAATCAGATAAAACCAACTTGGTGCTTTCAACTTTCTAAACGTATTCTCCTCAGTCAACAATCCATCATATAAGGAAGATATGCAAATAAATCAAGTAAAAAACCAAGGAAATTGTAAGTAAAGATTAAATGCAGTAACCAAATATTAATGTGTTCTGACACGCAATCCGATCCAAATAAAAATCACATCACGACTCATGCTTGCATCAGAATATTAGTAACCGAACCAAAACAATAATCGGCTCTCATAGAGCTTACATCAACTAGAAATCCATCGGTTTCTCTCTATCCACATGTACACCATCAAGAGTGAAACATGAGAGGGTGACCCTAGGGGGATGGATCCATATCTACACGCAGCACGGAAAACACACATGCTATCAGCACGACGTGGTCACATGCTCAATATCATAATCCACCTGGTGTTGTCACATGCTCAATATCAGAATCAGCCTTGCGTGATCATAGGCTCAATATCACGGATCCGCTCGGCGTAGTCACAAGCTATATCACAATCTGCTCGGTGTGGTCACATACATAATATCATAATCCGCCCGGTGTCATCATAAGCGATATCACTATCCGTGTCAAGCCCCAAACCTGAAGAGGCATGGCCGATACCCGGTTCTATACTCGGCCCGAGGGTACCACTCTGTAACTGTGAACTCTGGAGGGGTAACCCTCAACTTAGGCCAATGAGGACATACTCTAAATCATCTGAAAATAACATCTACAACCAGCAATACTAAACTAAACATCTACATAGGGATGGTAAAGCCACAATACTGATATAAAAAAAACGTACATGACTCGTCTACAAGCCTCTAGGGATAACTGAACTATATCATGGTCGGGAGAGGGCCTCGTCCTACCCATCAAGACTGTATATATATAAAATGGACTCCAAGGTATAGACCTGGTAACTCCGAGGAAGTGGATCTTACCAACCGAGCTGATGTTTGACTTTTTCTACTGGGAAGGTCTATCCAGCTGTCTATCTGGACCTGCTGCATGAAATGCGGCATCCCCAAATAAGGGATGCAAGTACGAAATAATGTACCGATTATTTATGGAAACAGAATAACTGAAAGCTGAAACTGAATTGATAATATAATAACTGAAAGTATCTGGGAATCAAATATAATTGAAGATATTCTTACCTACTGATATTGACTCATTTCTCTCAATATAGTAAGTAAAATAGCTTTCTAACCCTATAAGTCTCGGTATGTGTAAATTCTTTGCCATAGTAGGCTCACTCATAGATGCTCGGCCATACTAGGATCTGTATCTCGTCCATTCTGGGCTTGCTCATAGGCACTTGGCCACAATAGGCTTGGTATATAACTTACCATCTGATCGAAGGTTGCCCAATAGGGGCCTGCCCATCGATTATAGCTCGATGGTGGTGAAAATAATGTAATATCGTATATGTGTGTGTGTGTGTGTGTGTGTGTACCCTATTCTCTCTTGACTAGAAGAAGACAAAACTTGACTGAATATGAAGTCCCGATAAGGGAGAATACTATAACTTATGAGACTAGGATAATGTACATAAATTCAGGAATAAGAACTTCTTTTTATTCCTCGTTATCAAACGCATTTAGTTGCACGATCATGCCAAAATGAAGGAAAGGTTTAGCCTTAAGGTAACTTAGCTCCGTTCAGTCCTTATTACCTTCCAAGCAATTCTTCAAGCAACTCAACTCAATCTACCACATCATAAGGAGATTCAAAATCAGTGTTGAGTAAAGGCTACGTCCGCAACTTAAACTAGTAGCTCGTTTACGTAAATTTAGGTAGCATCTCCCCTGTAACAAGGCCCTCCTCCAATAATATTTACATAAAACAACAATAACACAACAATAACCAAATATATGCATCATTTTCCAACCTTATCTCCATCACAATATACCACAAAACAGCCCACACACCCTAATCACTTCATACATAAAACGACAACCAAAGAAGTGTCAAACAACCTGAAAAATGTAACGATGAATGACCAGCCCACCATTCCGTCATTATATGGTGTTTCTCACCCCGTTTCTCCTGAAAAAATCCATAAAAAATCAGCACAAGAGGCCAACACGAGTGGACTACAAAATAGTCCACTAAAAGTGAAATAAATCGAACTCACAAATTATGATCACTTTCCCGTGAGTTCTAACTATTAGGAAATGAATTTGTCAACCTTCCTTGACATTTAAAAGCTTAAATTCAGAAATTAGGCATTGTCACAACTATGAAGTACCTTCCAAAACTCAAACTACAAAGAAAAAGAGAGGCGATATAGCGATACTTACGTCGTAGAGATCGTTCTAATGTTATCGCTTCTTGATTTCATTCCCGGGATGTTAATTTTCTTTGGAACCCTTGTAGAGAGCTTAAGGTTAAGGTTTTGGGGGTTCTATGGTCGTTTTATATCAAAAATGAAGAGAAAGACGAATTAAAACCCTATATATATATCAACTTTTGAAAAGTCAAGGAGGTGCTAGCTTGACACCCTAGCATTGGCCCTTCTTCTGACAATTATATCATTTTATGAGGATGTCGTATGAACAAATGGTTAAGAGATTTAGAAACTAAATTCCAAGGCCATCAATTTGGTATACAATATGTCCCAAAAAGACTTCATATAACACACGACATGTATTGCTCAAAAAGCTTCAGTGATACACCTACTTGTCACCTATGCATCCTGCGCAGTCTCGCAAAACTGCACATATCTCTCTACTCCCTTGTCGTATTGACAAATGATTTAATGCGTTAGAACCTAGAATCGTTGTTACACCTCATGTTTTCATACGTGAAAGTTCTCAATAAATAAATTAATGGAAGGTCGTAAATGAGATTATCTTGAGGTTACACACATTTATGCTATTTATAACGAGCGATAAGTAAGTGTCATGAAGGATAAAGGGTTTAAGCGAATCGAAGAAAATAAGTCTCGTTGAAGGTGGTCAATTTGGATAAAATACGGTCCGAGCTTCAATACCAACATTTCTGGACTAATGCCATATAAGGTACCCCATGACCACGATAGTAGGGTACATAAAGTATATTTAAACGTGAGTAGTTTTTCAAGTAATTTGAGATAATTCTTAATTATGTGGATTATTGGTTAATGGGGGAATTAGAAAGTTAATAAAAATTAGTGGGTAATTAATTAATAATCTTGGATAAGACCAAGCTAAGATTAATGTGGCAGCACCCCTCCTTTGTCATTTGATGACTCTTGAAAGAGATATAACTGTGTCACACTTGAAGGAATTAGGTTCCACTAAGCTAGAGATGTGGGGCCCACCTAATAATCAAGGATAACATTCCTAATTCTCTTCTAATATCTTAAGAAAAGGGACATAGTAATGTTAAAGAGTTCAACCAAGATTCCTTATTCATTATAAATGTTATTTGTATTCTCTTAAGGAAAGAGTTCAACTAAGATCATTTTCCAAAATCTCTTTACATAGCAACGTATTGCTAAGTGCTTAAGGAAAAGTTTCGGCCAAGATTTTATTTGCACAGCAACGTGATTTCTTCGAGATTTTCATACAAGTTGTTCCATGTTTTGTCGCAATTAACGTGAGTTAAAGGATTGTCAAGATATTCGACGCAGGTATGTGAAGGCTAAACCCTTCTGTCTTTTGGCATGATCTATACGACATGAACGAAACGAAAAAATGCACAACTTCCATAAATGACTATATTCATAGAAATACTAGGGGTGTCTATATTCTTGATTCCCCATGTGAATTATTATTATATATTCTGTTCATGGGTCTCAGAAAAATACTTATTTGATAAAGTTTATCCGACATGCATATTATTTTTATGAAATTCTAAGAAATTTTATTTATGTATTTCTCATGCATTTCATGTATTTATACATGTACATTTACCCATGACCAGATGACGTTTTATACATGTATATATATGTATATGAGATATGGGAAAAGGTTAAGGCGTTATATATGCACCACCACCTGATCAGCTGGTATACGTTGATGATTTGCCCACAGTGACCGAAATGATGTGATGAGATTCTCTAAGAGGCTTGATGATGTTATGAACGCATATACCTACGCATGGTATGCCATTTATACTCATATGCATGACATTATAAAAATGAAATGATTCATAGAGCTATGCAGACGTACATGTCGAGTCTTTTACTCCATGTTTCTCTCATGTCTATTATTTACTGATTTTCATTCCTTACATACTTGTACATTATTTGTACTGACATCCCTTTTGCCTGGGGACGTTGCATTTCATGCCCGCAGGTCTCGATAGACAGGTCGAGAGTCCTCCAAGTAGGCGATAAGCTCAGCGGAAGATGTTGGTGCACTCCATTTGCTCCAGAGTTGCTTGTTTGGTCAATATGATTTAGATGTGTATTGTTTTGTATGGTGGGGATCTGTCCCGACCTTTATGGCAATTATGTATTCTTACAGGCTTGTAGACAGATGTCATGTACGCAAAAGATTGTATGGCTTTGTCGGCCTATGTTCAGTGTAAGAGTGGTTATTTTGGTCTTAGAGGCTGTAACGACCCGGCCGGTCATTCCATGAGATTTGCCCCATTTTCCCTGTTTCTGCTCTATAGTATGTTTCTAGCCTATTTATGTTATTTTGGGTCGGTTGGTTCGGAGTGGTCGTTGTGAGAACTGAGACACTTAGTCTCATAAATTAGCTTAATAGTTGAAAAAGTCAACTGAGAATTGAGTTATTGGTAAATGACCTCAGAATGTATATTTTATGGTCCGGACAACTTCGTTAGGTGATTTGGGACTTAGGAGTGTGTTCGGAATGAAGTTTTGATGTTCGGTGTAGAATTAGGCTTGAATTGGAGAAAGTTAGTTTTAGGCGATTTTAGGTCGGCAGGGAAAAAATAGGCTATCAAGGTCGGAATGGAATTCCGGGAGTTGGATCAGGTTCGTAATGTCATTTTGGATACGTGTGCAAATTTTCAGGTCAATCGGATGTGTGTTGGATGGTTTCGGCATCTTTGGTGAAATTTAGAAATTTCAAAGTTCATAGGCTTGAATTTGATGTGATTTTGGTGTTTTTGCATTGTTTTTGGTGTTTCGAAGGCTCGACTAACTTTGAATGATGTTATAGTATATGTTGGTAGGTTTGGTTGAGGTCCCAGGGGCCTCGAATGTTTTTCGGATGCTCAAACGGGTACTTTTGGTCTTCAGGAGATTGCTGGTTTTCTGGTATTTTAGCAGTAGTGGTTTGTTCATTGCGATCACATGAGTTAATCCGCGATCGCGTAGAGTAAAGATTGAGGCAGGAAGATTTTTTTTATGCGATCACATAATAAGGTTTGCGATCGCATAGGTTGGGCAGCCTTGAGCATTGCGTTCACGTGGTTCCTTGTGCGATCGCATAGGTGTTCTGAGGCGCATGGGAGGGATGGATGTTTGAGCTATGCGAACACGTGTGTGTGTATGCGAACGTATACAATGGGTTTGGACTGTGCATCATGAACGTGTAGCTAGAAACGCGATCACACTGATGTAATTAGGGGCACCTGGGCAGAATGTTTAAATAGCTATCTTCGCGAATTTTAGGCCACTTTTCAGCATTTGTGGACGGATTTGAAGCTTTGGAGAGAGTTTAAAGAGGGAATCAAAGGGGAAACACTTGGAGGTAATATTTTTGACTTCATAACTCGATTCTATGTTGTTTTCTAAGTAATTAAACCGAAAATTAGTTGGATTTAAACCCAAAATTGGGGAGGTTAGGTGCATGAGAATTGAAAATTTCTTTTGATGATTTGAGTGGCCAATTATGGTACGATTTTGGTGTTCTTAGTATGTATAGAATCGTGGGAGGACTTTCAAGCAGCTCCGTTTTCTAAGGGAGAGGACTAAAGAAAGGAGAAGCGTCAGGATTCTTGTGATATAAATTTTATAGAATTCCGAGACGTGGTCCAGGAGCTCGGGTTTGGCCAATTTTGGTAATTATGCCAAAAATTGATAGTTTTCGATTGGGTTTTGTTCCTCTAGCATATATTGATGATGTTAATACGGTTTTGGTTAGATACAGAGCAATCGGGAGCCGATTCGAGGGGCAAGAGCATCGTGGAGCAGCTTTTGGGCTGTTTTGAGGTAAGTAATGATTGTAACTCTAGACCTGAGGGTATGAAACCCCGACATTTTATATTGTTTTGGTAAATGAGGTGACGCACATGCTAGATGACGAGCGTGTGGGCGTGCACCGATAAGGATTGAGACTTGGTCTGTCCCGTTGCGACTATTAAGCCGAGTTTTCGATTTGAAACCTTACGATATCCTGTATTTTAGAAATTTATACTTGTTTATGGGCTGTGAGCCATGTTTGGGGCCTTGTGCCGACCTGTTTAGACCCTCAGAGGTACTTTTACACTATTTTTACACTATCTTGATAGAACAATTGTGAACTTAGTCACGTTTTCTACTTGTTATTTTCACTGTTATCACACGGTTTTGAAACTCTGAAAGGTATTTTGGGCTAAGTCCCGTGAGTTGAGATGAATTTCCCGAGTGTCTTGTGAGGATGACTGAGTGAGGTCGAGAGCCGAGTATGTGAGGATAGTTATGGATCGGGCTGCACACTGCAATAATATATATATTATGTATGGATCGGGCTGCACGCCACAACAATATATATGTTATATATGGATCGGGCTGCACGCCATAGCAATACATATATTGGATCGGGCTGCACGCCACAACAATATAGCGCTTGGGCTGTAGGAGCCCCTCCGGAGTCTGTACACCCCCAGTGGGCGCGATCGACTATTATATGGATCAGGCTACACGCCGCAACGTATGTTATATGGATCGGGCTGCACGCCACATAGTGGAGTCATGAGTGACTGAGAGGCTTGCCCGAGAGGCTTTATTGTGAGTGATACTGTGCCCGAGGGGCCTATATTTTTATGAAACTACTATTTCACTCTTCTTTACACTGAGCCTCTGATTATAATGTTGGACAAATGCTTTTATATGAGATTTTAAATGGAAACTGGAGTTTTATGAAATATTCGGAAATGTAGATTCCTGACTTGATTTACTTATTTCCACTGTTACTTATTACATGGATTTACATGATTTATAAATGCTCGTCACTACACTCAAGTTTTTAGTTACTTTGATTAATTACTGAGTTGGCGTACTCACGTTACTCCCTGCTCCTCTGTGTGCAGATCCAGGTACCGGACCATCTCACTAGTTGATTTTTGGACGTGCTTGGAGTTGTTCGAGGATCGAGGTAGCTGCTCAGCGTCCCCAGCTCACCTCCTTTCCTTTCCTCAGTTCATAGTTTTTGTCTTTTGTACTTCAGGATTTTGTAGCAGCAAGTCACCTTATTGTACATTGTATTTATAGTCCTGGATGCTCATGACAGTTGACTCCAGGTTTTGGGGTAGTGGATAAATTGTTTATCTCATTTTGCTGTTTTAAAATCTGCTAGTTTTGGGAAATTATGAAATATTATGATAATCCGTAATGGTTGGCTAGCCTTGTTCTATGATAGTCTCCATCACGGCCGGCTTAGGATTTGGGGTCGTGACAGAGGCCCATATGTCTTATGTATAAGTTGGTATTACATCTTGTATTCTACCTATTTCACGGCAGCTTCTCTGGATCAGTTATCTAGGATAGTATGATACGAAAAGATACATTATGTTGGTACTCCGTTGAGTAAGGTACCCGGTGCCCATCGCGGCCCATCGGTTTGGGTCGTGACAAAAGTGGTATCAGAGCAGTTCTGTCCTAGGGAGTCTACAAGCCATGTCTAGTAGAGTCTCATTTTTGGGTGTCGTGCACCACACTTATAGGCAGGAGGCTACAAGGCATTTATCACTGTCACTCTTTCTTCTTACTCTAGATCGTGTGGTAGAGCTCAGTTGTAAGAACTAAATTTCCTAAACTCTATCTTACTCGTAATACAATGATGCCTACATTCAGAAAGACGGTTGGTAAGAGATATCGCTGTGGAAGTATTGAGTTAGAGGAACTCGATTTTGCATCATGCTTATAATGAGTAAATGTGAGGTTCAACAGATCATGTGTTTACGAAAAGGTGTAAGCTTCTTGATAAGAATCCCTAAACCATGAATATCTATCCACCTATGTGGTAAAAAACAATGAGAGAATCAGAAGGTACATGTTTCAACAAGTACAAGAAACAAGGTGAAAAAGTGTACGAGGTACCCAGTTAGTAAGGATGAAAATTATCTACAATTCGGGAAGAGAGATGTAAGCATTTTGAATTATCTTCAACAACAACAGATGTAAGAACAATCGACCACACTCATCTCAGTCATGCCCTGTGGGAGCTGGCAGATATGGTTTAAGAGAAGGACAGGATATCAGGATCCGGCTGGGGTTAGAGTAACCCAAAATGATGGATGGATGGTTTGCGTTAGTTGGAATTTCCGAAGGATATTACAAGTATGCTAATAGACCTCCTTGTGAGACACCTAGATGGTGCACTCTAAAATAGTACAACTAGATATGAGTGCTACAAAGATAGGCACTGGAAACCTGGAAGGGATAAATATTATCTTAGTATGGATCCCGTCCCTAGTAAAGAAAGAATGTTAGGAAACCCAAAGAGCCAGTAGATGGAGCAAGGGGAGCTAAAAGCAAAAAAATGTCCTGTTGAAAATTTCAAAATAAAGTGTTAGACAGAAATGTTAGCAGGAAATGAGAAGAGAGTTAATGAAGCGTTTTGAATAAGACGTGATGCATGGATAACTATGGTAGAAAAAATGACGGTATTATAGGATATATAGTCAAGTTAAGGAAAGGATGAGAGGAGCCAAGCCTTGAGACAACAAAAGAGTATAGGCCAAAAAGTCATATACTCATTTCGAGAAATAAGTTCGGGACTCCAACGCGACTATCAGAAGGGAGAGTTAATCCCCAGAGTAATAGAAATCAGTATGGGCTGGTGAACAAGATAAACTAAACATGAATTAGGGGCTAAGTGATTTGATAATAGTCAGCGTCATGAGAATTTCATATTGCGTTCCAGCGATAATAGAATGGACCACAAAAGAAGATTCATGAGGATTTCTGAGAATGGTAATTCAGGAAGACGTTTCCCTAAAATAAGCAATGGGAGCAAAGTTAAGTTTAAGGGACTGTAGGTGCCTTTTACACTAGGTGATTCCCTCGTGAGTAAGGAAATTTGTTATCCTTGGTATCGAAGGAGCATCGCAAGGTGAGTGAGGGTTATCGATGATGTGAAAAGACGCCAAATATGAAGAGGTAAAACATTTATACGTAGATCATCGTAGCACTAAATGTTAGTACTCCCCTAAAGGGGGGAATATGGAGTGATGTGGAATTAAGTTAGAATTAAGGGGTTCTAGTAATTATGGAATGGTAAAGGAAGAATGAGATAAAAAATGAAAAAGGGACGAGATTGAACTTATTCAAAACCTACAAATATGCTATGATTCCATAATATTATGCAAACATGACGTCAAGGAAAGGAAGTAAGGGTCCCGGCCCAAGATAATATTTATAATTAAGGCGTCAGTGCGAGACGTAAGTTAAGACAAAGGAAATAACCCAAGAAAGATTTCTCAGAATATTGATATGAGAATGGGCCAGCGAGTAGTCAATTGATTCAGGAAGAGACTAGTTATGGCTAAATAGGAGGTTGCAGACGAGTTAGCAGATCGTGCAAGATAAACATAGTAGAACCCAATATGGTGAATTCAGTCTCGCAAATATGACATCATGATCCTTGAGAAATATTCAGATAGGAGATGGGGTAGTTAAAGGTACCACATGAGTGTTACTGAAATAAAAGAGAAAGCCACTGGGAAGACAGTCAAAATATTAAGTTCATAAGCAACCCTACAAGCACACGAGCGTAAACTACAGATAATTATAGGTGAGAAAGGACAACAAGTATTCGGTGTAATTATCTCATAGCTTTACAAGAGTCAGAGAATCCTCCCTAAGACTAGCTGAGAAAGTAAGGAAGGAAGCTTTAACTTAAGCTAGGTGACCTAAGAAGGAAATGGTCTTATAACAACAGTCTCACAACAACATTGTATGCACTGGGATAAGAAAATGGCACCTACTGTGGCTAATGAACGGGATGTAAAATCAAAAGTGATATTCAAGATCATATGAGTTGTATGGAATTCCAATATGCATGGGCACAAAGATAAGCTAAGTATGCACGCAAAAGAAGATAGAAAGACCGGACAAGTAATTGCTTACGTTTGAAGAAAGCTGAGAAGAGACCAAAAGAATTATTTGATTCATGATCCAGAGTTAGTTACGTTATGAGTGCACTTAAGAGTTTGAAATTTTATACATGCAGCATATATAGCCGTAGAAGATTCCGGTATAAGTTAAAAGAAAGAATTGAGCCGAGGTCATAGACGAACGATTGTATTATTAAAGGATTGTATCATGGTTATTCCTCAGCTCCCATGAAAGGCTAAACATAATAACTAATACCATGAACCGCAGATCGGGAGGTAGCTTAAGCCTACATAAAGGCTGATCAGAAGAAGGAGGAAACTAAAGAGTTACACTAATGAAGTAAATTAGGAATATGATTATTGGACCCAAAAAATTATAGAAATCATGATTGAGAACATTACATGATCACTGTTAATAGTAGAGGTACCAAAGGGATAGTACAACAACCATATTCTATAACGACCCTACGATAAAGTCAGTAGTACCAGCCTCATAAGAAGTCATTACGAAGCTTCAAGTTATGGACGTGAATTATACCTATGTGGAAACGAGGTCATGAAAGATATAAAAGATGTGATGCGAGATTTTAAGGTAAGTAAGGTAAAGGTGAACACCATAAAAGATACTCAAAGGCATAAGATCGTGAATAGTCCATGCTTCGGGTAGAAGGCTAGAAGCACTAGGATTCAATATCCAGGATGGTAGTAGCATCATCAGTGGCGTACCTTCCAGCCTATGGTTTGTATGTGCCAAGAGATCCAGTCAGGAGAATAAAGAAGAGTTAGATACGATGTGATGTTTCGCTTGATGTTCCAGAATAACACAAGGGAATCTATGGTGCAAGAAAGTTGAAGGAATGCTGCAAATAGTATAAATAGATATGTATAAGCCACAAGCTAAAGTATAGTAAAGCAACAAAGTTTTATGATAGGAGTAAGAACGAGTGAGAAGGTGACGAGAATGGATAAGTCCTCGGGATTAAGCCTATGAAAAAAAGAGAGCTAATGGTTTCTCTAAGTTATAAAAAGTTTAGTATAGCCTGAATGCACTCAAAAGAGTCTAAGACTAATAATATCTAGACAAAAAATGGAATGCTGCCCTGGTAGTGGAATGAGGGTGTGATTGTGATAGATAAAGGATAATGTTTGGGCCTTCGACTGAATAATGATTTGAAGAGGATTTCATGGATTGTACAAAATTTAAAACGTAAGGTGAATCACATTGGGATGTAATAAAATACGATTATTGAAGTACAATATCGCCCCTAAGTGGATCAGGAAATCACTTCAAATATTCTTCGATACAGCATAAGCCCTAGTGGAAATCATTATTTAAGAAGTTTCAAGTTATCAATGGAAGATTGCAGATCAACATTGAGGTGAATCGACAATGGATGGATAAAAGATACTGTAACGACCCGATCCATCGTTACGTAGAACCTACATTATAATTACTATTCTTGACTAGTCATAGGTTGGTTATACAGTTATTGATGTGTTAGAGTCGATAGGCTTGAAATCGGAATGGTTAAATGAGAATTCAGTAACTTAGTCTTTAAAAGATAACCTTATAATGGGAAAAGTCAACTGAGAGTTGACTTATTGTAAACGACCTCAGAACGCGGATTTTGTGGCTTGGATAGCTTCGTTAGGTGATTTGAGACTTGAGCGTGTACGGAATGTTTTTGTGATGTCCGGTGTAGAATTAGGCTTGAATTGGCGAAAGTTAGTTTTGGCGATTTCTGGTCGGCAGTGGAAAATAGGCTATCGGGGTCAAAATGGAATTCCGATAGTTGGAACAGGTTCGTAATGTCATTTTGGATGTGTCTGCAAATTTTCAGGTCAATCGGAGTTGTTTTGGGTAGTTTCGGTATCGTTGGTGGAATTTAGAAATTTCAGTGTTCATAGGCTTGAATTCGATGAGTTTTTTTGGAGTTTTAATGTTTTTTTTGGTGTTTCTAAGGCTCGACTAAGTTTGAATGGTCATATATGATGCATTGGTATGTTTGGTTGGGGTCCCGAGGGGCTTGGGATGGTTTTGGGTGGTTAACGGGAAGTTTGGAGTGACTTTGGTAAATCTGCAGGTTGCTGTTGCTGGTGTTTTTGCACCTGCGGAAAGGGAGCCGCAGGTGCGGTTATGCAGGAGCGGACTGGGCTCCGCAGGTGCGAGATTTGGCTAAAAGGGGAGTGGTCCGCAAGTGCGAGTAATTTTTCGCACCTGCGATGTCGCAGGTGCGGAACGAGTATCGCAGGTGCAGAATTGGTAGATCCCAGGGGAGATCGCAGGTGCAGAACGAGCATCGCACCTGCAAAGCGGCAGGTGCGAGTAAGTGATCGCAGGTGCGAGATCACTGGACAGAAGGTATAAAAACCAGCCTTCGCGAATTTTAGCCATCTTTCTCAATATTTCATCCGGGTTTGAAGCTTTTTGAAGGGTTTTGAAGAGGGAATTCGATAGTTCCTCACCAAGGTAAGATTTTTGGACGCTAAACTCATTTATATGTGATTAAAGGTCGGGATTATGGTTGAAATTATGGAAAAATCAGTATAAATTGGGTGATTAGGGCTTGGGATTTAGATTATTTAAATTGGTGATTTGAGGGGTCATTTGGACTCCAAATTTAGTGTTCTTTATATGTACGGACTCGTGAGATGACAAGGAACAGTTTGGTACAAAAAAATTCTGAATTTCGGGACGTGGGCCCGGGGGTCGGGTTTTGACTAAATTCGGGTTTTTGAGCTAAATTGATATTTTTCGATTGGAATTCACTCCTTAAGCATAATTTGATGATAAAAAGCTGAACTTGGTAGATTTGGAGCACTCAGAGGCCGGATTTAGAGGCAAAGGCACTGCGGATTAGTATTTTAGCCGGTTTTGAGGTAAGTAACATTTCCAAACTTGGTTCTGAGGGTTCGAAACCCTGAGCTAAATGATCTATGACTATTGTTAAGGTGACACACATGCCAAGTGGCGGGCGTGAGGGCGTGCACCGGGTATTTGTGGCCTGGCTTATTCCATGGCCCTGCTTAGTGATTATTCCATGATGATATTTGTGCATCTATTAATGTGGTAATTGTGAACATGTTAGAAATCATGTTAAGTATAAATGCTAGGCTTCATGTCGGAAATGCTGAGACCCGAGTGGTCATTTATTGGTGTCTCATCTTGTGATTATTTGATGTCATATACTCAGTCCGGTTATAGCATATAATTTAATATCTCAGTCTCAGTATTGTTAATCACATGCATATTTATCATTATTTCGGGTTGATGGAGGCATTTGTGATCCATGTGAGTGAGACTGAAGAGTAATGACTGAGTGAGGACGAGAGCCTATTATTGAGACAGTTATGAGAATGGACTGCACACTGCAGTGATACTTAAATCATGCCTTCTTTGGTTTGACATGGCGCTTGGGCCACTAGGGCCCCTCCGGAGTCTTTACACCCCAAGTGAGCGCAGGTATTGAGGGATGGCACTTCCCTGGGCACGGATCTTGTCCGAAGTGATATTGAGGGATTGATCTTCCCTGGGCATGGGTCTTGTCCGAAGTGATATTGAGGGATGGATCTTCCCTGGGCATGGATCTTGTCCGAAGCTTTGTTTATGAGAGGGATGGATCTTCCTGGATATGGAAATTGTCCACAGTGTTATACTCCGGAGATGGATTTTCTCCGTGGGGGCTGGACTGGCCTTTTTCCTCAGTACATAGTGACTACAGTCACCGGTGTTTATGCATACTCCGGGATGGAACTTCCCTGCGCCTGAGATCCATATATAGTACTGAGTGGACCACTGTGGGAGAGCTGTGAGCACTATGTGCATATCCATACTGGTTTCATAACATATATTTTCTGATGGCATGTAGGGTATACTGGCATACTTGGCATATTTACTCATCCTGATAAACTGTTAGCATGTCTAAATTCTGTATATTATTTATCGTAACATAATTGAGGTTTTGTCCGTCACTACTTCTCAGCCCATAGTTTGGGTTCGTTACTTCTGAGTTGGTGTACTCATGTTACCCCCTGCACCTTGTGTGCAGATTCAGGTACACCGGAACCCGGTAGCGGATCTTGAGCAGCGGATCAGAGTTTCTATTGGAGTTGTCGAGGTAGCAGCTGGCGATCACGACCTCACCTTCTCTTTCTTTATTCCACCTATTGCTTTTATTTTGAGACAATGTTATCCATTTCCCCTTTTCTTTACTTTATGTTATAGTAGCTCATGACCGAGTGACACCGGATCCGAGGTTGGAGGTTTTGAATTTAGTTTTCAAATATTATTTTAAATTTTAGATTTCCTAATATTATTAATAAATTCGTTTAAAAATCATATTTTTACTGGAAATGGAATTTAGCTTAGTTAAAAAGGGAGGCTTGTCTGGTTCCACGACAGGCGCCATCACGATTCTGAAATTGGGTCGTGATAGATACAAAGTACGAGATGAGATTAGACCATCATTCTTAAGATGAACAGTAATGAAGAAGCGCTAAAAGACTTAGCTTTATGCATATAGGATAAGAAACAAGAGTAACCTGGAGTTTGGTTGCACACCTCAGTAACAATAAATCGAAGTAAGAGTTATGGTATAGTATGACCTACCTAGATGTAGTAAAGCTAATGAAGCCCAGAGGAATAACTTGACATAATTTTGTATATGTTCACAAAGTGAGGCATAGATATTGGCTAGGAGCTGGAGGAAAGATGAGAGAAGCGTCGCATAGGCGCACATTCAAAGTTGAAGTCGTACATACTGCATGATGAAGGTAGCAACAATCACGAGATTAGAAGGATTCCGACTACAAGTCGCAGTGTGAGAAAGAGGCTCAAAGGGGGGAATGCCCTGACCTTTGGGTTTATTCAAAGAACAGTTGTCTAAATGGAAAGGAGGATATTAAAGTATTCCCAAGAACTATGGGTTATGAGAATAATGAGTGCATCAGTCAACATTCAAGGACACCCCATATTTTCGTACGTGAAAGTGCACCATAAATAAATTAATGGAAGCTCAAAAATGAGATTATCTTGAGGTTATACGCATTTATGCTATTTATAACGAGCGATAAGTAAGTGTCGTGAAGGATAATGGGTAAACAAATCGAAGAAAATATGTCTCGTTGAAGGTGGTCGATTTGGATAAAATACGATCTGAGCTTCAATACAGACATTTATGGACTAATGCCATACAAGGTACCCCATGACAACGATAGTAGGGTACATAAAGTGTATTAAAAGTGAGTAGTATTTTAAGTAATTTGAGATAATTCTTAATTATGTGGATTATTGATTAATGGGGGAATTAACAAGTTAATAAAAATTAGTTGGTAATTAATTAATAATCTTGGATAAGACCAAGCTAAGACTAACGTGGCAGCACCCCTCCTTTGTCATTTGATGACTCTTACAAGAGATATAAATGTGTCACACTTGAAGGAATTAGGTTCCACTAAGCTAGAGATGTGGGGCCCACCTAATAATCAAGGATAACATTCCTAATTCTCTTCTAATCTCTTAAGAAAAGGGACATAGTAACATTAAAGAGTTCAGCCAAGATTCCTTGTTCTTTCTAAATGTTATTTCTATTCTCTTAAGGATAGAGTTCAACTAAGATAATTTTACAAAATCTCTTTACATAGCAATGTATTGCTAACTGCTTAAGCAAAAGTTTCGGCCAAGATTTTCTTTGCATAGAAACGTGATTGCCTCGAGCTTTTCATATGACTTTTTCCGTGTTTTGATGCAATTAACGTGTGTTAAAGGATTATCAAGAGAATCAACGTAGGTATGTTAAGGCTAAGCTCTTCTGTCTTTTGGCATGATCTATACGACATGAAATGACTATATTCATAGAAATACTAGGGGTGTCTATATTCTTTATTTCCCGTGTGAATTATTATATCTTCTGTTCATGGGTCTCAGAAAAATACGTATTTGATAAAGTTTATCCGACAGGCATATTATTTTTATGACATTCCGAGAAATCTTATTAACGTATTTCTTATGCATTTCATGCATTTATACATTTACATTAACCCATGAACAGATGATTTATATACGCGTATATATATGTATATGAGATATGGGAAAAGGTTACGGCATTATGTACGTACCACCACCTGATCAGCTGGTATACGTTGATGTTTTGCCCACAATGGCCGAAATGGTGTGATGGGATGTCCTAAGAGGCTTGATGATTTTATGAACGCATATACCTACTCATGGTATGCCAGTTGTATATGCATGACATTATAAAAATGGAATGATTCACAAAGCTATGCAGACATACATGTCGAGCCTTTTACTCCATGTTTCTCTCATGTCTATTATTTACTGATTTTTATTCCTTACATACTCGGTACATTATTTGTACTGACGACCCTTTTGCCTGGGGAAACTGCGTTTCATGCCTGGATGTCTCGATAGACAGGTGGGGAGTCCTCCAAGTAGGTGATCAGCTCAGCGAAAGATGTTGGTGCACTCCATTTTCTCCGGAGTTGCTTATTTGGTCAGTATGATTTAGATGTGTATTGTTTGGTATGGCGGGGCTCTGTCTTGACCTTTATGACAATTATGTATTCTTAGAGGCTTGTAGATAGATGTCATGTGCATAAAAGATTACATGGGCTTGTTGGCCTATGTTCAGTGTACGAGTGGTTATTTTGGTCTTAGAGGCCCATATGCATTATGTATAAGTTGGTATTACATGTTTTATTCTACCTATTTCACGATAGTATGATACGAAAAGATACGTTATGTTGGTACTCGGTTGATTAAGGTACCGGGTGCCCGTCGCGTCCCATCGTTTGGGTCGTGACACTCGTATATAGTCACTATGATATGTGGATCATCCCGTAATTCCTAGTACATTGGGAGAAATGCACTTCTACATTTGACCTAAGTCAACATACTTATGAATGTAACTTGTGATGATCTTTTCCAAATTTTGTTCCATAACTCACCTGAATTTAAAACATAACACATGATGTCACGACCCAAAATACTAACTCAGGTCGTGATGGCGCCAAACACCAGGGTTAGGCAAGCCCACACTTAAATTACGGCCGAAGCGTCGCGAAAATAAATGTGCACTGCCGAGGGTCGAACGGCTCGAACCATAGATGCATCTATTACCCCGCTCGCGAATTGAACATGCGACGCGCTTAACATAATAGTAGGGCTATTCCGCTCACGAATCATACATGTGACGCGGGTGCCGCATACATACATAAAATTATCAATTCTTAAGGAATTAACGGAGATGATTCTTTAAGGCAAGAACTTAAGCAATATATCATGAAACACAACTTCCTGATATTCTCATGCCAAATTAAGGATAATAAGAAACTCAAAATACGTTTAGGAATACATGTAAGGCACATATAAGCATGCTCGTGAGTCCTAGAACTACCCAATATACCATAGTAGTAGCTACGCACGGACTCTCGTCACTTTGTGCGTGCATATCCCCCACAAATAAGGACATGCAATTATTTATAATCACCTACGGGGACAATTCCCTCTTATAAGGTAAGAAAGGAGACTCACCTCGTGTCGAATCTACTCCCCGGACCAAGAATGCGCCCGAAACTCCGAACTCTACACCCGAGGACTCGAAACTAGCAAAATGTTATACAAATTCATCAATTTATGCTCAAGGTATGGAAATCCTCCTACTACTAAGTCAAATTCGCCATTCTTGAAGAGATCCTAAATTCCAACCTCGGGCCCGCATGCTCGGATTCCAAAAATTTTCGAAGGAAGCACTCACCCATAGCCTAAGGATCATTAATATACAATTTTTGAATGATTTCATAGCCAATTCAAGGGTAATTTTCTAAATTCTCGAAGGCCCTAGGTTACTACCCAAATTCCTAAATTTTCACTAATTAAGTAGTTAAATTCCACTAAGAATGCATGCATTAACTAACTCTAGGATATAATCTACTTACCTTTCAGTAGTTGGGTCGTTGAGCCTTTTTCCCAAGCTCTAAAGGTGCTCTAATGAAGGAAGAAATGAAGAAATAATGAAGAATCCCGTATTTATGAAACACACTGTCTGACAGTGTTTCCGCACCTGCAGCTCGAGGATCGTACCTGCGGTCTCGCACCTGCGAGCAAAGGCTTGCACCTACGGAAATGGACGAGGAAGCCTGGGTCCGCACCTGCGGAGGGGAGACCTCACCTGCGGCTCAGCTCATGCGGAACTTTGTCTGCACCTGCGAGAAATGGATTGTCCGCTGGGGGTCGCACCTGCGAGGCCGGGTCCTGCACCTGCGACTGGGCAATCGCACCTGCGGATCACACCAGAACAGGTGCACCAGCAGCTATTTCAGCTCATTTTTGGCCTCGTGTGGTGTTTGAGAGGTACCTGGGCCCACGTGAGCTCCCGTCCAAATATACCAACAAGTTCCAAATCATAATACGGACTCGCTCGAGGCGTCAGAACACCCAAAGCAATGCTAAAACTCAAAATCACAAGTCAAAACCCCTAGAACCAAACTTAGGAACTTTAAGTTTTCTTGACTTCGCTAACAACGTGCCGAACCGACCTATACTATTCGGAATGACACCAAATTTTGTAGGGAAGTCATAAATGACATAAAGGAACTATTCTTGGTCTCAAAATTCCGTTCGAACCTCGATAACACAAAAACACGTCCCAAACCACAATAGGAACTTAAGGAACTTCTTAGTTAAATATTGGGCACCGAAACACTCCCGGGTCATCAGAAACCCATTCCGAACATACGCCTAGGTCCGAAATCATCATATGAAGCTACCAGAATCATTGAAACTCGATTCCGAGGTCGTTTACCCAAAATGTTGACCGAAGTCAAACTTGGCTTTAAAAGCCATCCTTAAGGAACCAAGTGTTCCTATAGCACTCTAAACACTTCCGAATCCTGGACCACCTGCCCCCACAAGTCATAAATCACAATAAGCCACTATGGGAAGTTTCATTTAGGGGAACGGGGTCTGATAACACAAAACGACCGGTCGGGTCGTTACATTCTCCACCTCTTAAACAAACGTTCGTCCTCGAACGGGTCTAGAATCATACCTGAAGTGCTGAATAAGTGTGGATATATGTTCTGCATGTCCTCCTCGGACTCCTAGGTCACCTCCTCAACTGGTTGTCCCTTCCACTGGACCTTTACGGCAGAAACTCTCTTGGACCTCAACTGGCGGTCCTGTCTATCAATAATAGCAACTGGCTCCTCCTCGTAGCCCAACCCCTCATCCAACTGAATAGTGCTGAAGTCAACCACATGAGAGATGTCGGCGTGGTACCTCCGGAGCATGGATACATGAAAAATTGGATGAACTCTTGATAAACTGGGAGGCAAGGCCAGCTCATAAACAACTTCCCCAACTCGCCTCAACATCTCGAAGGGACCTATAAACCTCGGGCTTAGCTTGCCCTTCTTCCCAAACCTCATAATGCCCTTCATAGGCGAGACTTTCAACAGGACCCT
The DNA here is from genome assembly GCA_005239525.1 of Nicotiana knightiana. Lineage (NCBI taxonomy): Eukaryota > Viridiplantae > Streptophyta > Magnoliopsida > Solanales > Solanaceae > Nicotiana > Nicotiana knightiana. The sequence goes on along the minus strand of ML433843.1, from coordinate 3,405 downwards.
ATCCCCCATCCATAAATGATACATCACGCGCCCTCTGATCTGTGTAACTCTTCTGTCTGGACTGTGCTGTGCGGAGCCTCTCCTGAATCAGCTTCACTTTCTCCAAAGCATCCCTCACCAGGTCGGTGCCATATAACTTAGCCTCGCAAGGCTCAAACCACCCTATAGGAGAATGACATCCCCGACCATACAAAGCCTCAAATGGTGCGATCTCAATGCTGGACTAATAACTATTATTGTAAACAAACTCGGCCAAAGGCAAGAACTGGTCCCACTGACCTCCGAAGTCAATCACACATGCCTTGAGCATGTCCTCCAATATCTGAACTGTACGCTTTGACTAATCATCAGTCTGAGGGTGAAATGCTGTGCTGAGGTCTATCTGGGTATCCATCTCACTATGCAATGCTCTCCAGAAGTGCGAGGTGAACTGAGGACCTCGATCTGATATAATGGACACCGGCACATCATGCAACTGGACTATCTCCCGAATGTAGATCTGTGCCAACCTCTCAGAAGTATAAGTAGTAGCTACTGGAATGAAATGTGCCGATTTGGTCAATCTATCCATAATGACCCAAACCGCGTCAACCTTCCGCAAGGTCCGAGGCAACCCAACCATGAAGTGCATAGTGATTCTCTCCCATTTCCACTCAGCAATGGGCATCTGCTGAAGTAGGTCTCCGGGCCTCTGGTGCTCATACTTAACCTGCTGGCAATTAAGACACCTAGACACATATTCCACAATGTCATTCTTCATTCGCCTCCACCAGTAATGCTGCATCAAATCACGATACATCATCGTAGCACCAGGATGAACATAATACCCAGAACTGTGTGCCTCCTCTAGAATCCTCTCCATCAGGCCATCAACCTTAGGAACACATAAGCGGCCCTGAAGTCTTAGAACACCATCCTCGCCAATAATAACCTCCTTGGCCCTACCTTGAACCACTGTCTCTCGTAGCTCAACTAAACACAGATCATCGTACTGTCGAGCCTTAATCTCCCTCAATAACGAAGACTGAGCAACCACATGTGCAAGAACTGGACGGGTCTCTAAAAGGTCTAATCTCACCAGGCGATTGGCCAAGGACTGAATGTCCAAGGCTAGAGGTCTCTCCTCTGCTACAATATAATCCAAGCTAACCTTTAGCTGGCGTGAAGCATAAGCAATAACTCTCCCTCCTGCATCAATACACACCCCAAGCCAAAGCGTGAAGCGTCGCAATATACTGTATACATCCTAGAACTGGAAGGCAATACTAGAACTGGTGCTGAGGTCAATGCTGTCTTGAGCTTCTGAAATCTCACCTCACATTCGTCAGACCATCAAAAAAGGGCATTCTTCTGAGTCAATCTGGTCAATGGGGCTGCAATAGAAGAAAACCCCTTCACAAATCGGCGATAATAGCCTGCTAGGCCAGAAAAGCTCCTGATCTCTATAGCTAAAGTATGCCGCGACCAACTCTGAACTGCCTCGATCTTCTGAGGATCAACCTTGATAACCTCTCCGGATACCACATGCCCCAAGAATGTTACGGAGTCCAACCAGAACTCACACTTGGAGAACTTAGAATATAACTTCTGTTCTCGCAAAGTCTGGAGCACAACTCTCAAATGCTGCTCGTGCTCCCCAGGCTACGTAAGTAAATCAAAATGTCATCAACGAAGACAATGACAAAGGAATCAATATACGACTGAACACCCTATTCATCAAGTTCATGAATTCTGCTGGGGCATTAGTCAAGCCAAAGGACATCACCAGGAACTCATAATGGCCATATCTCGTGCGAAAAGCAGTCTTCGGAACATCTGAAGCCCGAATCCTCAACTGATGATACCCCGATCTCAAATCAATCTTAGAAAACACACGAGCACCCTGTAACAGGTCAAAAAAATCATCGATGTACGACAAAGGATACTTGTTCTTAATGGTAACCCTATTCAACTGGCGGTAATCAATACACATCCGCATGGACCCATCCTTTTTTCTTCACGAATAGAACTAGAGCACCCCATGGAGATACACTCGGTCTGATGAACCCCTTAGCTAACAACTCCTGAAGTTGCTCCTTCAACTCCTTCAACTCTTTCGGAGCCATACGGTACGAAGGAGTAGATATAGGCTGGGTGTCTGGAGCTAAATCAACGCAGAAATCAATATCACGATCCAGAGGCATGCTCGGAAGGTCCGAAGGAAATACATCAGCAAACTCTCGAACAACTGGCACTGAATCAATCATCGGGTACTCGGCGGTGGCATCCTGCACATAAGCGAGGTAGGCTAGACAACCCTTCTCGACCATGTGTCGAGTCTTCAGGAATGCAATAACCCGGCTAGCTGCACTAATTGAGGAACCTCTCCACTCTAGCCTAGGCGACTCTGGCATGGCTAAAGTAACTGTCTTGGCATGGCAATCTAGCACGGCATGATAAGGAGATAGCCAATCCATGCCTAAAATAATCTCGAAATTAACCATGTCGAGCAATAAGAGATCCGCTCGAGTCTCGAACCCACAAAACGAAATCACACAAGATCGACAAATTCGGTCTACAACCACAGAATCGCCCACGAGAGTAGACACATAAATAGGAGAACCCAAGGACTTGCGAGGAACATCTAGGAAACAAGCAAATAAGGCTGACACATATGAATAGGTGGATCCTGGATAAAATAACACTGATGCATCTCTACCACCTACTGAAATAGTACCTGTGATCACGGCATATGAGGTCACTGCATCTGATTGGGCCGGCATGGCATAAAATCTAGCTGGAGCACCGGATGACTGACCTCCGCTGGAATGAATAGGGGCCGGTAGAGCTCCCCCTGCCTGGCCTCCACCTCTGGGAAGACCTTTACCAGTCTGCCCTCCACCTCTGGGTGGACGAACCACCAATGCTGAAAATGTAGGCTGATAGCTCTGCTGAACGGCCTTGCCCCGAAGCCTGGGACAAGTCCTCCTCATATGTCCTGGATCCCCACACTTATAACATCTCACCGGTGGCATGGCCTGCTGTCCTGAAGAAGAACCCTGGATAGCTAGGGGACGGTGAGAGCCCTCTGGCATGGCACTGAAGTAAGGACTAGAAGACCCCTGATGACCGGAACACCCACCTGAGGAACCCTGAATGGCTGGTGGACGGTAGGAATTCTCTGGCATGGCGCTGAAATAGGGCCTCACTGGAGTACCACAGGAAGGTGGTAGAGGAGCTGAATACGGAGGCCAGCTAGGCTGGCCTCTACCGAACTGACCTCTACCCCTGGCTGGGGCACCTCTGAATCTCCTAAAAATCTAGCTCTCTTATCCTGCTGACTCATCCCTTTGCCCCTCGAGCAATAACCCTCAATCCGGCGAGCTATCTCGACCACAAGCTGATAGGGAGTCCCCATCTCCACCT
>ML433842.1:0-34565 GCA_005239525.1 Nicotiana knightiana | reverse complement strand
AAAAAAAAAAAAAAAAAAAAAAAAAAAAAAAAAAATCAAATAAAACAAGTGCAACTGGTTCGAGTTCAATAAATTACCAGTTCAATCGTATAAAGTAGAGAAGATGGCGAAGGAAATGATCAACTGCAACTGATTTGCATACAAAGATGGTACAAATACCAGCACGAAGAGCTCTCAAAAGTTTATTTCGCAATGTCAATAAAGGGCAAATCAGTATTTTTAAAATAATTTTAATAGAGTAACCTCTATTTTTGCTCGGCATAAAAAATAAAACCATTAGTGGCTAGAACAAGCAAATTTTACTAAAAAAGACAATAGGCCGCCATTTGGAAAAGGCAGAAAGGAACACGCCGCCGCCATTATAAGAAGAAGGATCTCCCGTTTAGGCCATAGCTTGATTTCCAAATTGATAGCAGCGTCTGCTTCTCTCTCCACCGCCTCCAATTTTCCATTTGCAATAGGAGTTTTGGTGATGTCTGAGAAATTCTCAGCGGCACTAAGGATAGGGGATTTGAATGATTACATAGCTCCCTCCCAGGGCTGCGTCGTTTCCCTCAATGCTAATTCTACTCCTAGGATCCCCCAGGTATATCTTCTTTTTTTTTTTTTTACTACACTACTTTTTAAGGTTAGGGTTTTATTTGAAATACCCTTGTCCATGTAATTTTTGTTTTCATTTTGCGCGAAATAGGTCAGCCTCTCTTTGGCATGGATTTTGTGTCCATTGCTGATTTGAATTTAGACCTTTATGGTATTAAAAAAAAGTATTTTAAGCAAGGGTGGAAGTCAGAACTGACTTATACGAGTATTTCTTAGGGCTGCCAATTGGTTTGAAGAATACCTAGCTGCTCCTATTTAATATTATTAGACTGTTGCTGCTATAACTTATGTTGAGTTAATTCTGCTTTTCTTGATCAGAATGTGGGAAGATCAGCTGGAGCACCGAGCAAGCCAGTAGTACAAACTGAACCTGTCAAAATTTCTCTCAAAGATTGCTTGGCTTGCAGGTATTACCTCATCTCTTTTTGGATATACTGTTCTCCTGAATTGAGATGTTGACTCAGTGATATGGGGATAACCTTAACATGACTGTGTTTATGTTTAAAAAAGATCATAACAAGGTCAGCAAAGAAAAAGAAGCTGTGTCATATTAGCTACGTCATATTATAATATGGGCCGACTTACTCTCTCTTTTCTAACCATAGCTTCTGCTTGATGCCTTTTTTAACGTATCAACTTACTTCATAAAAAAAAGAGTTGGAGATGATTAACAAAATAATGTAATTGGTAAAAGGTCATTTTTGTCTTTCTCGTAATCTCTTATACATTGTATTTCTAAAATGTCTACCACGTTGAGTTTTATTAAAAGAATACGTCAATTGCAGATATCTAATACAGAGATTATTCAAGGTTTAGAAGTAGCAAACAAACAAGAATAATTTCCAATTACACATTCAAGCAAATGAGCCCTAGCCAAAGTTCAAAAGCAAAAGCGCAAAAAGAGCGCCAAAGTCTATTGGGAGCTTTAAGCACAAAACACAACTAAAGTTGTTTCTAGTGAAGAAAAGCGCCTGCGAAGAAAATATAAAAATGGAAATGGAATGCAAGAAATTGTAACTATAAACACAAACAATAATTATTTGGACAAAGGAATGGAAAATCAGTAATTAAGCTGTATATATGCAGTTAAAATCATGTCAATCAAGTTCAAACTTCAAAGTATTTTAAATTTCTGATTTAGAATAGAAGACGTACAGAAAGCTGATTGGTGTACTTGGTTGGATGCTAGGTTATTTACTTGGAGGTTAAGGATCGTGTCCCACTTAGTACCTTCTTTCCTTATCAAAAATAGAAGATGTAGTCTTAGGTTTTCCGTAGCCAGATTTCTTATACTAAATTTATTCTTAATCATGAAAGTTCAACCACAGTGTTTTCTTAACAACTAAAGTGTATCATTTTGTCAGCTATATTGATTGTCTTGTGTTGTGCTATTAAAGAGAGCCCATAGTGAAAATGACCACGCCTTAGCACCTTGACGCATACCGTAAAGAGCCAGTTAAGTGAAAGGTAAGTGCGCAACTTGAGCTTCACCAAGCTTCAGGACTTAAGCGCGCTTTAAGCTATCCTTAAACAAAACTGCCTCTAACTGTAAATCAACTATGACGATTCAAATAGCTTGCATTTTTTCATTGTTTTGGCAATAAGGAATTTTGGGCTACATTTCTATGTTAAGGCTTAGGTGCCGGTCTTGTTCTTTTCCCTCAAAAGGTAAGATAACTTTATAAATAAACCAGCACAAAGATCGTGCTGTAGCCACTCTACAGTATCAGCAGAGGAGCAAAAAACAAAAGTACTCTGCTAAACCTGTAAAGACTCTAGAACCTGTAAAACTATTTCAGCCTCATTTACATGTTCCATTCTAACCAAAAGCAAAACAAAAAAGTATTGGCCTTTATCTTTTGAATGGAGTTAGCGTTGTCTTCAAAACATCTTCTGTTTCTCTCACTCCAAATAGTCCACCATATGCACGCTGGTATAATATTCCACTATGGTAGCTTTCTCTTCCTGACTCCCTTTCTGTACCAGCACTTCAACAAGTCACCTGTTGTCCTTGACATGACGTACTCCAAACCAATCATATCCATGAAGAGCTGCCAAGTTAGGTGGTAACTTGGCAGTGCAATAATAAGTGACAGGTATTGTCTGTTTCTCTTCTACAGAGAAAACATTTGCTAGTCAAAACAATACCTCTCTTTTGTAGATTCTCATGTGTGAGACAAGCTTCAGTAAATACTGTCCATGTGAAACAAGCAACCTTAGTTGGAGCTCTGGACCTCTAAATTTGTTTCCATGGGGAAGGCTTTTCAGCATTATCCACCTTTTGTTTATAGCAACAATTTACTGAAACTCCATTGCTTCTTGGCTTCCATATAAAGCTATCATCAGTATTGAATGGCTTCTGATTTGTATTCAGAAGGTTGAAAAATTCAGCAACCCTGTGTACTTCCAATCATTGAAACTTCTTCTAAATGATGTTCCAAACGTCATCAATTCTGTTTTCTGCTAAAGACGAAGTATTTTTTGCTGCCAGAGTAAACATATCGGGTAAAAGGTTCCCGAAAGGTCTCTGACCAGCCCAGTTATACGGTGCTGCTGGTCTTGTTGCAGTCAGTCCATTATATAAGTTACTCAGAAAAATGCTTCATTACATTTTTTTTTGTTAAAAGAGAAGTTACTCAGAAAACTGTTACTTGATAGATATTTATTTTATTTAATTTTACTTTGTGTTTGAATTTTGTTGCTTGAGCTATTAAAAGCAAATGCCAATCTCTCTATAAAATATTTAACAATGGTGAGCAACTAAACTTGATCCCTGATTGCAGCGGGTGTATTACATCAGCAGAAACAGTCATGCTTGAGAAGCAGAGCTTAGATGAGTTCCTTTCTAATTTGGAAAAGGAAAGAACGGTTATTGTCTCTGTATCTCCCCAGTCTAGGGCCTCTCTCGCTGTTCAATATGGACTTTCTTCACTTCAGGTAGGTTTTGGTATTTTCATATTTGTAGTTTCACTTTTTGCTGTATATCTTCTCACCTGATATGACCGCTGTAATTCTTACTTCCATCTTTTTTTCTTGATAAAATGCCTTTTTTTGAGGGTGTGGGTTCGTGATGTTTGTTTTCCTGCTTTTCGGCAAAGTAAAAAAAAACAAGTATTGCAAAGCATTTGCTTTTGTTTGAAATAAATACGAGCTTGCACTTCTGTCAGGTCTTCAGGAAGCTCACAACTTTATTTAAGTCTCTGGGTGTGAAAGCTATATTTGATACCAGCTGCAGTAGAGACTTGACCCTTATAGAATCTTGTAACGAGTTCATGGTGCGATATAAACAATCCCAAAGTACAGGTAATGGGGAGTCAAAGCCACCTTTGCCTATGATATCTTCCGCTTGTCCAGGTAATGGTTACATTTATTTGGTGTTTGTCTTAATTTCTTGCTTGAGATTCTACGACATGTTCTAATTCTACTGGTGTTGAAATTGCAGGTTGGATATGCTATGCTGAGAAGACCCTTGGTTCTTACATTCTTCCATACATTTCTTCAGTCAAGAGCCCCCAACAAACTATTGGAGCAGTCGTTAAGAATTATTTATGTCAAAAGCTAAGTGTAAGGTAGCTTGTTGTCATCTCGTGTAAACTGTAATTTTCATTTTTGTGTTGTTGAACTGTAATGTTTGGACTCTACGTGTCTACCTCCAAAAGAAGAATCAGTCATAAGTTGCTGTATTGCAAATATGCACTAAGCAATCAACTTTTGCTGCCTGTTGTGCTTCCCATCCATTTAATGCATCCTACAGAAAGTTTTCAGAGAAATCATTTCTTTCTCATTTACAGTGAAAATCAGTGCTGACAGATTGATATTTCAGGATATATGATATTGCATGTTAGTTGGTGAAAAGTTAAAGTGTTTATAATGTTCCTTAAATCGAGCTGTTGGTTGTTGTACCTGATCGCAGTCAATTGGTGCTTGATAGATTGCTTTTTGTACAGACCAGAGGATATATATCATGTTACGGTAATGCCATGTTATGACAAGAAGCTCGAGGCTGCTCGTGAGGACTTTGTGTTTCAAGTAGATACAGATAGTGAAAAAATTACGGAGGTTGATTCAGTTCTGACAACAGGAGAGATTTTGGATTTGATACAGGTAAAGAAAGCTTTCTGCTTCTCAGTATTACTTTCCCTCAGAGCAAAAAATGTGAGAGAGCTTGCATTTAGAGTACTAACAGTTATTCTCCTTTCTATCTTTTGTTTCACTCTTTTTAGGTTTTGTTCTTTAAAAAGGGCACTATGTTGTTTGCTCATAGTCAAACTCTTTCTCTTTGATGTAGTTAAAAGCAGATAATTTTCAATCCTTGGAAGAGTCACCCCTAGATAAGTTGTAAGCACTTTTATACACCTTCCATTTATTTCATTTGTTAATGCAAATCCTTACAATGGAGTGCTTATATGCTCTCTAAAGGTTTGCCAATATCGATGAGGAGGGCCATCTTTATGGGGTTCCCGGAAGCTCTGGAGGATATGCAGATACCATTTATCGTCATGCGGCTAAAGTTCTTTTAAATCAGGAAGTTAAAGGCCCTATAGCATTCAAGACTATAAGGAACTCTGATTTCCAAGAAGTTAGCCTAGAAGTAAGTTTGCTTCAGTTTTCTCCTAGGAGCATGATTTTATAGAATGCTGTGAAGACGCCCAATTAGTGTTCTATTAAACTAAGTGCCTGTAGGCTGGCACTGCAATATCTTCTTGATTTTGGTTCAATTATGATTTATTTAGTAAGATCTTGCAATAATAATGGGCCTACCCAATTAAGTTCTCCCTAAACAAATGGAATGCTTTAAATTCAAATCAATGAACACCTAAGTAAGAATCTAGCTATTCCTAGCTTGATTCTATTAATTGAGTTATATAATCCTTTATAAAACTCAATTCCTTGATCGTCCCAACTTGCATCCCAACTTACATCTGGTGGACAATTTGGAAAGAGAGAAATCATAGATGTTTTGAAGATGACCGAAGTCCCATTCAGAAGCTGAAGATGAACTTTCTAGTTCTCTTTTATTTTTAGTGTAAACAGGAGTACTTACAAGAAGCTGAATCTATTTATGAGATTCTAGATTACCTATGATAGTTTAAGGGCTAGGAACTCAGCCTTCAATTCTCCTTGCAATTATATAGGACTACACTACTTTGTGTAATTCTGTTTAATAGATAATACTAATATGTTACCTCCCCCCTCCCCCCCTCCCCCCCCAAAAAAAAAAAAAATGAAAAACCTCAATTCCTTGATACTTGATTCTTACCTAGTCCTGATTCCATCTTCCCAAATAAGAACTAAGAAAATTTGGGCTTAATCTAGTGCTGACCACGAATTAAATTGACAAATAAAGCATGGAACCAGTTAAATAATCATAACCCAAGCAGATAGTCGCAAGCAATTAATAACCCATTAACTTGCAAACTTAGGTCTACAACCCAAGCAGAGAATTAGCTACTCATGCTAGAAATGAAAGTAAAAGCAATTAAAAGATAAGAATTTATAATAATAATTAAAATTAAGTTGAATGACTCGAACTCCTGATGTATTTCCAAAAGTTGCTTGAATCCTTGTTAAGAATGGTAGAAAGATCCTATTGAATGCTTTCCAGCAGCAAAAGTTCCTACATATTCTTTCTATCTACTATACTGCTTAAAAAAACTCGGTATCTACTATTTATGCTAGTCTAATTAATTTACAAATCATTTCTACAATACCCCTAATTATACTGCTAATTCAGCTACCAACGAAATAAAAACGCTGACAGCCACAGCACTTTTGAATCCCAGATTTGATCTTCAGGAGCCTCCAGTTTTGCTGCCAACAAAATAGATTCGCTGCAGCGCTTTGCCATTGCTGCTGAAACTTCGAAAAATTTACCAGATTGAACCTAATTCCACTGCCTGCGGCTTCCATCTGCTGCAATGGAATTTTCCTGCTGCAAAAACTTCAGAATCTTATCAAACTGTCACAATTCTGCTGCCAGCGGAATCAAAAAGCTGACAGCGGTTCTTCAGATTAGCTTGCATTTGAACTCTTTTTGAATCCTTTTGCTATCTTCTCTTCCTATTCAAAGATTTCCAAAATCTTTTAACTCTGCAACGAACGAATATCAGGTGAGATTATACTATTGTATACTATCAAAAGATGATGACAACAACAATAACAACAACAAAACCCAGTATAGTCCCGCAAGTGGGGTCTGAGGAGGGTAGAGTGTACGCGGACCTTACCCCTGCCTTTTAAGCTGTTTCCGGTAGACCGTCGGTGCGGGAAGGAAAAAGGAGAGGGGCATGCTATCAAAAGATGCAAAATTTTAAATAAAAGCCCCGCGTATCCAATGTTTTCAAGTTAATCATATATATGTAGTTGAAAGTTCTTTTTTAAGAGTATATCTATTATAAGTTCGTAGCAATTGCCACAAAAGAGTAGTCGGCCATTGACAACCCACTGACGAGATGTGTATAACACAGGTGAATGATAAATCGGTCCTGAAATTTGCATTATGTTATGGTTTCCGGAACCTGCAGAATGTTGTTAGGAAAGTGAAAATGGGAAAGTGTGACTACCATTTCTTGGAGATCATGGCATGCCCTTCAGGTCAGATTCTAGATCTTTCTATTTTGTGGATAACAACTCTGAACCTCCTTGCATCAATGTTAATGGTTAGTTGTCTTTAATTGCCTCCCTCTTGATTATAGGATGCTTAAATGGTGGTGGACAAATAAAGCCACAGCCTGGGCAGTCAGGTAAAGAGTTGATTCGGCTGTTGGAGACGGCTTATGTAGAAGATGTAAGTGACATGGTGCAATTGGATTTTTTTTTTTGTATAACCAATTATGATTGGCAGAGTTTGTCATACTACACCATCTTGGACCCTAGAAATTTCCACTCCAGCTTGAAGTCTTTGCGTATATTTGTGCCAAGTCAAACATGAAAATATTCATGTTTGAGATGCTGAAATGGAAGTTCTCTTCTGTTCTGATTTGTGTTTGTGTCCCCATCTGTGGCTTTTTCTGTTATAAAGAGAGCTGCTGCTTGTTTTAGCTTTTATATTTTTCCCCGTGTTATGAGATGAGGAAGTTTTTGGGAGTGTTCATCTAAGTAGTTTCTAATGAAAGAAAGGTCTACTCTTTAGAAGTTGCAAAGCCATGATTGACATGAGAACTCTTTGTTTTCTTTACACTTAAAACTTTCTGATCTTTTGAAACTGAATGCTCTTTGTTAATGTTCAGGTTGTCGTTGCTGATCCTTTCAACAATCCTATCATGAAAGGCCTATACAATGAGTGGCTTGAACAGCCTGGTTCAGAGAAAGCAAAGAGGTACTTGCATACTGAATATCATCCTGTAGTGAAAAGTATCACTTCACAGTTGCAGAACTGGTGAGAAATGCAAAATATCAGCTTTTAACCGGTTGGCAGAGTGTTCCCTTCTGGTGTTTATCTGGAGAGAGTTTTGATATTACACTGCATTGATTCAAAGTGCTCGCAATCTATGTTCAGAGGGCATGCACAACAATTTTGGTCCTGAACGTGTTCAACCCATACTGTAAATATGTTGTGTTTGTACTTGTGAATTACACAATAGTTTAGGTTGCAATGCTAACATATATGCCCCATCTAGATTGGAAGTTGTACTGTACGTGTCTTATCCCATAAGCTATCAAGCTTATTAAGTTGACACACTTCATTTGTATCCGTTAGGAGAGCGGCAACTTTTTGATGCCAATAATAAATAATATCACCAGTATAAGTGTAGTCCTATTTGTATTCATAGGCTGCCTTTCTTTCGTCTGCTTTACATCATCGCGCAAACAAGCACATACATGTTAATGTCTTTTTGGGGCACCTACTCTTGGTTAATTTTAAGCCAGACAGTATGACCATTTCATTTTGAGGTTTTCCCCTTTTCATTAAGCATATTTCACAAGTTAAACCATGATGCAAACTCAGATGTTTCTTTTTAACGGCAAAGTGGCACTCATCTTGAAATTCGTGGGGAGTTTCAAAAACTTGTGACATACGGGTCTGAAATGGGGTTAGTATGTCTGAAATTGGGGCTTGCAAAAGCTTAGCTTCAGACGTGTATGTTTGAAGTTGGCATATTGTTTGTGTAGTTCAAATTTTAGACATTTAGGTTTGAAGTGAAGCTTGGCAATCCACAACTTTGGACTTGTGTGTCTGAAATTTGAACTACCAAACCCACCTTCAGACCCAAGATTTGAAGTTAGTCCTCGAGATTTTCATTTATCACTAGCAACTTCTTTGTATGCTGTAATAGTAATGTACTGCAGTCGGCAGAAATTTTGTTTACCCACAACTTTTTAGTTCTTGGATGACTATATCCACTTATGATACTTGAACATGCTTGAGAGTATCAAGTCTACAGTTCGAAAGAAGTCCAAACATAGCAATCATTCTCATGGTACACCAGAAAGAGCTATAAACAGTAAATAAGACTCAGCTTTGTAGCAGCAGTTGTAAGAAGAGGAGGAACAGACATCATTTTGTCTGAAGTTTGCAACGCTACACGAATGTTTAAGGGTGATCACTCTTGCGAAATTGGAACAGGAGAAATTAGAAGATGAACAGAACAAATTAAAAGATCAAGTGTCAAGTTTTTTGGCTTCAAAGTTACATTTCACAGATGAAATATGAATATCTTTGAGAGTTTAAAGTTGAATTTTTATAATATTTTATATCATAAAAACAAATTGGAATATGACTTTTTGGATAATTTTTGTCTATAACAACCAAAGCTTCATTATCGAATATTAACCAACTTATGAAAAATATTTGTTGCAAGAACACTTAATAAAGAAAATAAGAGAACTACTTCCTATCTTCATTTCAAAAACTGATTTTGGATCAAGGATTAAACTTTTTTTTATTGCTTCTTTCACCAGCATGGTCCGCCTCGTCTTTTTTTTTTTTTTTTTTTTTTTTTTTTTTTTTTTTTTTTTTTTTTTTTTTTTTTTTTTTTTTTTTTTTTTTTTCAGGTGAGTGGGCATAAGTTGATTCTTCCGAGGAAGCAGAAGCACAACACTAAACCGAGGCGGAGGAAGAAAAAGAAACGGCTCCAAAGAATATAACCAAAGCAAAAAAGAAAATTAGTAGCTGGTAAGTCCCTTCCAGTGCCGAAGTTTAAAAATATCAAAGAAAAAAGAAAAAATAGGCTTCATTATATATGGCCTGTTTATGACCAAGGGATGTGGCGGGATGGATGGATCCATCCACCTTTAAGCAGAGTCCCAGGTTCGAGTAGGGAGCACTTTCCCTTTGAACAAGTGTTACAGGACACAAATATGAATTAGTTGGGCTAGTGGGTACCGGCTTTCAGATGGTTATACCAAAAAAATATGGCATGCTTTTGTGTGTGTGTGTGTGTGTGTGTAAGCAGAGGCGGACCTATGATTTGAGCACAAAAGGGACACCACTGTGTGCTTATCTACCGATAAAATTCGGCGTGCAACTCTTGAAAAACTTAATGATTATAATGACATATCATCCTAGTATAAATAAAAAGTTTTAAAGAAAAAGAAAGAACCAAACAGAGAGAAATTTGTTCGCAAAATAGGTGCTATGGAATGTGAATGTGTTTGATTAAGCATGTTTGACCTTTTAAAATTTCTAGTTTTTTAATTAAAAAAAAGAAGTCAGTGATCAAAAGGGCGTTCAAACTTTAAATTATCAAAAACTTACTAAAGAAATTAAGATTAAGTGTATGTTAATAGTCAAAGAATTGAATAAGAGTCTCAAACTCTTAGCTGCCACAGAACTGAAGAAGAGCCTCAAACTCTTAGTTGTCATTGTCGAGTCAGCGTCAAAGTAATTGTTGAAGAAGGTTGTGCCAGAAGAATTCATATTTTTTTAATTTGTGAAGCGATATGATGCAATTTGAGGCTTTTAAATTTAAGGGAAGGATTTGAAAACAAATAAAATAAATTAAATTGACTATTACGTATTAGTAGTAAGGTATAATTGTATTCAAAAAAAGATAAAAATAAAAAATTAAGTAGTTTGCTATTAAATATAAATTATGTTGTATTAAAAAAGCTAAAATAGAAAAGAGGGGAAAAAATAACTAAAATGGAATTAAAGTAGAAAAGAGAAGAAGAAAAACTAAAATAGAAAAGAGGAGAAAAGAGAAGTAAAATGAAGAGGAGAACAGGAAGCTGAAGTTGGGGTTCGATCCCTCGTCGTCCAACAATGTCGGGAACTTAAGCAGCCCGATCAAACACTTCAGCCGTTCGGTCCTTTTAGTTTCCGGGGTCACAGAAAATATATTTGAGGGGTCCCATATATAAGTACAGATATATATATAACATATGTATACAGGATTTTTGCCGAGATTAACGGGGTCCCGTGACCCCTCGCCTCTGTGTGTGAGTGAGTGAGGGAGGGAGAGTGAGCGAGGATCGTGCTCGGCACGAACTGTGGGAATAGGTAGAGTAGCGATACAAGGGGGAAAACCTATATTTATATCCCCTTTGACACCAAAAACAGTAGAAAAAAGAAAGAAACAAGAGCTCTTCAATAAAAGAAGGAACTGTTTACATACAATAATAGACCAGTCACGACGCAAAGTTGCAGAACAGATTGATTAGAACAGGTTGTACAACATCAAATGTTTTCAGGTTTCGCATCATTCTGCATATTCAATTTCTTGCTCTCATCAACAGGATTGTTTTGATGTAAATGCGGAGCAGCCGATAAAACCTTCTGGCCCTGATCAGCAGATACAGCTTTTGGACAAGTAGTGCTTACAGATTCAGACAAAGATATGGATGTCATGTTGAAACCACTCTCTCCTTCAGGCAGAGATGTCGATAATGCATTCATTGTGCCCCCCGTTTGGGATAAAGAGGCACCACTTGCCTTCTCAGTTTCTGGCAAACTGGGAAGTTTAACCTTTTGTGATCCATCGGTTTCAGAAGATGGCGCATTGCCCGAATTTGATAATGGGGAAACATCTGGTTCAGAGCTTTTACTCGTTCCATCTTTTCCTCCACCTACAACATAGAAATACAGATCAGCTTGGAGAGGAAACAAAGATGTATGCACTACTTGACATTGATAAAGATAAATGAAACAAGTTGATCACCTATATTGGAAGCTGTGGCAGGAGATGCATTTGCACTTAAAGGCAACGAGCTTCCAGTTCCTTTTTTTATCCTTGACTGCATGGAATTCAGCATTTAAAATTCATCAGTAGTTGTGAAATGACCATCTATCTTATTTTTCCTTTTCATTTCCTTCTTGACCTTTTTTACATGCTCTTAATAGCCAAACAAAAAACAAAAAAACAATAGACATCTTGAACTAGCACGAGGGAGTTGTAGAAACAGAGTATCGCAAGCTAAACACAAAATAGAATTATGTTACAGGGCTTTGGGTATGTTCCCTATAGGAAAGTGTATAAGTATCAGGTACCTGAACCTGTAAAGTTTTACTGATACCAAATATAGTTCACAGAAATGCCACTAGGTAGACCTACCCTGTCAGCCTTAGACAGCCAGGTCAAAGCAAATAAAGGATCCATTTAACAAAGAATAGAGATTAAAAAGGAGAAAATATTGAAGTGAAGGAGCCACATCTTTCTACAGTTTATGTAGGAGGTAAGGGGAAAAGGGAAATCGAGAGGTAAGAAAAAAACCAATTTGGCTATAAGGTTAGCGAAAAGTATTCCCTGCTGTTCGAGTTTAGACCACAATGCATAAGAGGATGTTACAGCAGAGCACCTCAAGTGTGCAGCTCTATTTACTACACTCCTTAATCAGCAGTGATATCGTCTGTCAAGGTCTTAGATTTATTGGTGATTGATGACTCACCTGAGCGCTCTAGAAATTAAACTAGACTAATTCGACAAGGATGGATGTAATACCTTGGAAATTTCTTCACAATACTTAATAGCAGCGGAGACATTTGTGCAACGGCCATGCAGAAGTGTGTAGGCCCACAAAAGTAGCTTCCGTGAAGTGTTCATATCGAGTATGTCAACTGCATCTATCCCAGGTTGGATATATGTTTCTGTAGCAAATTGAGATGGCACCATATAAAGGTTTATACCTGATGGGAGCAATGCACAAAAAGTGTCCTTATAAAAATTATAGCAAGACCTAAGCAACATAGAAGCAGTTTCCATATCTTCATCTGCAGCTCTCTTTACTATTACATTTTTTATCTTAGACAATGAAGGGTTCCACTTCCTCTCAAGATCCTTCAAATGATTCACGTCCTCAAAAGATGAACTCCATAGTTCATCCAGTTGGAGATCAATACAAAGCAGTTGTGAATTCTCAAATCCACTAGCTGGCGAATTTGGAACTTGCACTTCACTAGAGAGTCTTGAATGCAAAGGTGTTATTAAGGCCATGCTAATTACAAGTGACCGACACCAAGCAGCAGAAACATGCTTATGAACTTTTGCGCAGTTACTATTCGACAACTTTGGGTTCTTCAAACGCTTGCGTATCTTCTCATTTATTCCTTCAAGCGCTTCAACTTTGATATTTTGCTCTAAAGACTGGATATATAGATAAAGGTATCTGCAAGGAATGTTAAAATGGTATCTGTATAAGCAAACTGCTTTGAGTTTAAGCAAACAATGGACTTCATAGCTTCAAGGAATTTGAAACTGTATTCCACAAATGCTCATGGTATCATTTCTATTGTTCAAAGTCTGGTTAGGACTCAGATGAATAATAAACAATAGAGACACTTCTGGGACACAATGGGAAAATTCATACATTCCCAAAAGTGAAAAATATATAAAGTACTTGATGCAAGGACAATATCTTGATAGTACATGCAATTTTAATGAGAATATTGAGCAACAAACACATGTATAAGTGCTCACTCTATTCAGATTGTTATCAAATTACATCTATTTCTTGTAGTTCCTATTTGTGCACCAATACATTTTTTTTTTCGAAGAAGGAGAGCAAGTTGTGCACCACCACATTTTATAGGAACAAAATTATACAATATTTTGATAATCCGAAAATCATTCATTGCATATCACTCCAAGATGGTGTCAGTACAAGAGGTAAACAATAAATATCCAAACAAATCCTTCTAATGTCTCTTTTACATCAAAAACACAAATAAAACAAAATATCTTGTTTGATACTAGAACAAAATTATACCTGAACATAGTTCTTAGATAAGAGAGCAATTATTTCCTTATACCTTTGTTATTTTGCTCAGCTTACAATTGGTGTAGATCAATATGGAGACTACAAAAGAGATGGGAAAAATTCTTCTTTTTATTACTATAGAGATGGATAGCACACATAAAGTTGGGGTCACTTCAAAAGAACTTACCCAAATAAACAGCTCTCCGTCAACTCTGAGCTCTTTATTTCTGGTAAGCCACAAATATCAGACCACATGGTTACCTGTTCCATGAACAGAGAGAACATTTTCTCCAGATGATGCTCACTAGAGTTGCTAGCAGCACAAGACATATGGTCAGTTTGATGTATAGATGAAATTAATGCCTTTAAGTATCGTCCAAGAGCAACTGGAATGAGATCTTCAAGGCATAAGGAGAACTGGATGAAAAAAATATATATATGTTAGGCAAGGAATTTTTCATTAAATAAGAAATAGAGGTATAACTAAATTTACAAGAGTGGGTTGAGTTAATTAAATCAGAAAGAACAGCCAGAGCTTTAGGTTCCATGTTAGTATCCAACAGAACAGGCAACGATGAGAGAATTGAAAGAAAGTAGGGTCTAAATTGGTTATCATAAAATAGAAAATTTAATCAGATGAAACATAAAATAAATGTTCTTGCAGGCGCTTTTTATTTTTTTTCCTGCATTCTTTTTCCATGGTATTATACAAGTAAAACAACTCTCTTTGTATTTTTTACTGACTGTTATTCCAACTTGTAAAGCTCTAAGATATGGCATGACGAATGCTTTCCTATAAATAATAAAACTGAGCATTTGTGTCAGAAAATTTAGCTATTAAAAATACTTTCTTATGGATAAATAAAATAAAGCAACCTCAAAGGGGCTTTGCTAATATGCAACCTTAGAAAGGGGCGACACAATAAGGTGTATAAAGAAGGATGTTTTTTTTCATTAGACTAATCATTAATGCTGCTAATCATTGTGAACAAAGTATGCATCCAATTCATATGGCAGTACCCTCTTATCTGTCCTAAGACAGAAATAAGCCCGATCAAGGGTACATATGTCTCCTGTCTCATCCAGCAGTTTTAAATAGAATAATATGTACTTGCGGATGCAAGTAATGAACTTCCGAGAACTTTCTGCCAAGTTAACTTCTAGGGCTCTCTTGTTCCCTGAGCAACCTTGGGTTCTGCGCCTGCAATATGCATATTAAAAACATTGATCTGCATGGCTTAACTCATCAAAATTATTAACATTCTGAATCAGATAACGAGGAAAGAAATGTGGCTCCAATACTGACCAAGTAGTGGACCTCAAAAGAGATTCATCTGGAACATGATTATAATTGACTTCGTCCCTCATTGTTACCAAGTTCACCAGGTTAAATAAATAAAATGTTTCCATTACTGTATCATTTGATGATTACAACAACCTAAAAACCTCACATTTCCTAACAAACATAGGCATTCATCAATTTGAACTTCAGTTCCAGTCGGTCTTCTTATTGACGTTCACATTTCCCTAAGTTGTGATAGCGACATATCTTTCCCTCCTACTTGTGAGTGATATAACCTAATCTTGAGAGTCGCAACAAACTAACTTCTGCAATTGCTTACTCACCACACCCAACAATTTGCAAAAGTTGTGACATACATCTGAAGGGTCAAATCAATAGACTCAGTCCCAGCTACGCCATACGTAACTCAATCCTACTGTACGGCAATACAAAGTGTGACCAATGAACTTTGTATGTCAGTCAACAAAACTGTAGGAGATCTTACAAAATGGCTGACGTTTTAAAATCTTACTAGGAGGCAGTGGCAAGGGCATCTTTGTCCCTTGATGGATGCTTACAAAAGATTACGTAGTGAAACAATATTTTAGTGGCTTGGGATGCTTCAGATGAGATAAATATTTCTTGATCACATCTTTGGTGGAAGCATTCGCGAAGTTGGGAGGTTGAGCATGCAAAGTATATGTTGTCTAAAGTGTCAAACCGAGAAGATCCCCTACAGCTTATCCACTTCCCATTTACAAACAGTCACGGGACGAGATCGTCTCCACTGTAGATCTGTGCATGTATTTTATGGTCTACATTGATGATATAATTATCAGAGGTGATGAAGAGGGGATTACCAAGTTGAAGCATCATTTTTTTTCCAGCACTTTCAGACCAAGAACCCTGGTCAGTAGATACTTCCTAGGTATGAGGTTGCTCAATCCAGATCAGGCATTTCTTGAAATTCTTAATAAGACAAGAATGATAGACTTTAGGCTCATTGATACTCTGTGGATCCGAATGTTGAGCTTCTACTAGGTTACGGGGAGCCTCTTAATGATCCTGGAAGATATAGGAGGTTGATCCGCAAGTAAATTACCTCACTGTGACTCGGATTGACATTGTTTTCCCAGTGAGTGTCATAAGTCAATTCCTGGATTTTCCTTGTGATAGTAACTGGAATGATATTGTTTGTATCCTTCGATACATAAAATATGTTCCATAGAAAAGACTACTCTACGAAGATAGAGGACATGAGCATATTGCTGGATATACTAGAGGACAGACTGGGTAGACATATGATCTCCCTCCCGATACTGCATTCTGGTTGGGAGAAATCTATTTCTTGGAAAAGTAAGAATAAAACGTAGTTGCAAGATCGAGCGAAGAAGCAGAATTATCGGGCTACGGCAGTGGCTATATGTGAACTCATACAGATCAAGTAACTGCTAACAGAACTACAATTCGGAGAGATTGACCAAATTCAACTTATGTGTGATAATCAGGCTACACTTTATATTGCATCAAATCCAATGTTTCATGATACGACCAAGCTTTCGTGAAGTCAAATGATCAACTTGCAGATATAAACACCAAGTCCCTTACCTTTCTCAAAAGAAGGTATATATTATGTATCAGGCTTGATGCATACCATTTGTATGTGCCAACTTGAGGGGAGTAACATATCAATCCAAAATCAAGTATATTGCTTTATTTCCTGTAGTTATGTAATTTTGATTTTCATTCCTTTCTTGGAACATGTAGACTTCACTATCTAAACCCCCAATAGCTTGAGGGAATAATCAAGCAATGTTGTTTTCTTAATCTTCTCTTGCTTGTTTCATTTCTCTCAATGTGTGTTTTGGTATGATTTGCGAGAAAGGAACAATAGAAAAAAACATGTATGGACATTCAAGGCTCTTTTTACTTCCATTTATATTTTTTTTTTTTTTGGGGAAAGAAACTATCTTATTATATAGGGATAATACATAATTACCCATTGAAATTGTCTCCCTTTACCAGTTGCATAGGGGTCCTATGAACTCCCTTAACAACTTTGAACTGGTACAATTACCCCCTTTCGAGCCCACATGGCATGGAGAGTGTATATCACTAACTTAAAGAGTGTAGGGGGAATCAAAAAAGAAAATTAAAAATTTAATTTTTTGCAAGAATTTTTTATTAAAGTATATTTTTTACTTTTCTTTCTTTTTCGTTTTTCTTCTCCACATTGTTTTCTTTTTTTTTCCCCCTCTTTTCTGTCTTCTCTTCTTCCTTCTTTTTAATTACAGGTACCTCATCCGCCAATTCACTGCCTCCATTTCCACCAAACCACCAGACTTTTAAAAAAAAAAAATTACACCCCTCATACTCATCCATTAAATCACATCCACCAATATTTCGATTGTCATCATCTCCACCATATAAGTTTCAAGAAAAAGCTTAGGAAGCTTCAACCAGATAAAACACAATCTAATAGAAAGCCCACAATTTTGTTTTCCAAAATAACCATCCGTTCTCAGGTAAGATCTATATAGTGTGAAGAGAAGGCTGAAGGGGTTATAAAATTGTGGTTTTGATGAAAACGAGATTCCGTGGCTTTCTCGGACGAAGAAGCCGTGGAGGCATCTGCGGCTTTCTCTGATGGAGATTGCAGATGTAGGTTTTAGGTGAATAAAAAGAGGGTAAAGAAACAGAGGAAGAGAAAAAGGATAAGAAATAATCTGAAAAGGGACCGAAAAACTGAAAGGAAAAGAAAAAGAAAAGGAAGGAGCCAACTTCATCAAAAGAAACCCATCACAAAGCCATGGAATGAAAACAGGAGAAAGGGATATGAGATTGATGTTCCTCGAGACCACTCCCATCACTGCAAATTCAAAAATGGGAACTTGAACAAAGGGACACGATGAAGAAGCAAAATGACAAAAACAATCAAAAAAGAAAACCAAAAATAATAAAAGAAAAAGAAAAATGACATGGAATTAATGTGGCAACGCGTGGGATGCACTGCCTTGGCTTACATTTGGTTATCAGTATTCAGGGTGGTAATAACTTCACTTCGAATTAATTTAGGGGGGTCATAGGACCCACACAAAGTAGAAGGGTGCATCTGACAAAGTGGGACAAGTCCAAGAGGTAATTATGTATTATCCCTATTATATATAGACACTTGGATGGATCCTTTGAAATCTCAGGGTTGATCTTTTCAATAGCTTATGTAGATGGGATGGCAATCCTTTTATACCATATACTAAAGCTGACGCCTTGGTGTGATATTCAACACCAAGATTTTTAAATAAAAGGGCCTTCCCTAAATAAAGAGAGAACAATCTAGGAGGAATCAGAAAATATCATCAAAGTGCCTCCTCCATGTGCTAAATGATAGGACAGAGAAGAAAATAGAAATGCGTACCTTCCCTTTTTAACCATACTGTCAATCTCCCACATGTTTATTGTGAATGAAGAACGAGCCGACTTAAAGCAGAAAGAAAGTTCCTCCTTTGCCTTCTCTAGATCCATCTTCCCACCTCTTCGATATAGGCCTTGAGCAAGCATATATCTAGCCTTATGAAAATGTTTCAGGTCCCCTTCCACACATATTTCAAGGGCAGAAAGACAATCATTGTAAAGTATCTGCCACACCCCTTCAAAATGTGAATCCCCTTTTACATCATTTACAGAGTAAGCATTGGGAGTTCTATCCTCGGAGCATGTTGATTCTGAAATTGATGGGCAAACCTTATTGAGGATATCCATCACAGTATCCTGGGTCGATTCATTGAAACAGTGCGCAGCAACAACCTAAAATGCATCCGGCACTAATTAAGTCAACAATTGTACTCCTACCACATGGAAAATGACCGCTTGAAAAAGGTAACTATTCCCAAGTCTTGCCAGCGAAGGGGCATGCAGATTAAAAGTATGCAGAAGTAAGCATTAGTTTAGACATGCAGTCCTTTCTGTCCCAGATGCAATTGTCAGGGTATGTTTTGGGAACTCTTCTGTGATGAGCTATGAAGAAAAAAAGAAAACGAAGCACATGCTGCTGAAATTCATGAACCTATATAGGTTGCTGATTAGAGAAGAGCGTTCGTTATATAATACACAAACCTGAACTCTAAGCAGGTTATGTTTAGAATAATCTAGTGAAACATATTTCTGTTGCGCTTGTATATATATTTTGAAATGTGGCTTTGCTGTGTATGTCTCTCGAAATTTTACATACAACTGGAGATAGAGTAGATCTATGAACAACGAAAAGAGCTAAAACTAAATTAGCGATCTTCACGACTGTCAATACACACCTGTTCGGGTCATAGTTCGCTTACATGTATAACTGTCACTGTGTCACAATAAAAGAGGAAACAGAAAGGAGCTAAAGCAAGTTTCAGAAAAGCACCAACCTTCAAGGCCTCCTCATCTTGTTTCCTACTTGTGCAAAGTAATTTCAACCGTGAACCATGCATCCTATAGAAAGAATCTGCAGCAGATGGATTCAAAGCAATAGCTTTAGCATAGAATGAAAATGACATCTCATGTGAGTATCCAAGCTTCTCGGAGAGTTTTCCCAGATAGAATGCATGCGACCAATCCTCCCTGAAATTGCAGGCTAGGTTACATTAGATGAAGAAATAATCAAGGGGAACAGTCACCAAACAGACTTACTTGTGTGCAAAGGCCTTCTGAAAGTGTCTCATTGAGTTTTGACAGAACATCATCCACGCTGAATCTTTGGACGGCAAAACAGATCTTTGATCATAGATTGGTACTACATTCTGAAGACCATCATAATATACTAATGCCAATAACTCATGTATCTCAGCCTGAAAGAAGCAGGAATAATCATATGTAGACTGTGAGAACGAAATGCACTAACACACTCTTAGCTCCAACATTAACTTTTTTTATAACGTAAGGTAATTATTATTAAATAAAAACTGGCAGAAGTTAATCAACATAGTCAAATGCCAAGCAAACTGAAAATTGTTAACACCTAAGTAAACATTTAAATCATTCTATATGTTTGTCAGGAGTCAGGACCACCAATCAAACAAGAAAGAAAAGAAACCTTGATACATGAAACTCATGTAACATCGGAAGATTCAAACTCCGACAACGGGTCTGTCCTTGATTACTCCTAGGATGGCAATAAGATCTAACAAAAGCAAAACCTTCACCCACAAGTTATCAGAGTGAAGCAAACCTGTTGATCTGCTGTTTTGGCTAAAGCTAAAGTCATCAACAAACATCGTCTGCTCCTTCTGCGACTTGCCTCAACTCTCTCAGATAAAACAGCATTTTTCCTCCATCCCAGAACATTTATTTGCTTGCTTCCATCATTTAGCAGCAAGTCTACCTCCTGCGTACCCAAAAGATGTACAAAAAACAAAGAGATTAAGTAACTACGACGCCCACGAACTCCCCACAGTATAAAACTGCCTTCAGTTAGGGTATCTATAGCCGCAACAGATAGACTGCAGAACAATCTTACCTCATCATATATATTTGCAAGTTTCTGCCAACTCTCCAAGCGTAGGAGATTGTAAATTAAATCATATTTGATGAGATTTGCATTTTGCTGCACAAATTCCGCCCCTTCTTTTGTCAGAACAAAGCCAGCCCATTTATCAGTTGCATTCATTTCTTCAGACTGAGCAAGAAGATAATACAAGTTGCTATAAACTTCCAGGTATGGCTCAGAACTGCAAACAACCAATGACAGATATCTGTTTGAGTCCATAGTCCAAAGTACTAGTAAATTCATTTGTTTCAAAATGCTGATCTGATAACTAACATATTTACCTTCCTTTTGATGATGCTTTCTGTTGTTTGAGGCTTCCGGGATCTGATAATAATATCTTTGTCATGGATTCCAAAAAGCTACTGGATCCTGCTTCCTCAGAGAGTTTGTCTTCACACATTTCAGGACCATCTAAGAACTTGTCTATTGCATTTCCAGTTAAAACATCATCTGGTGGTTGTGGAAAGTGCTTTCGTATAGCTCTAAGGACTCTTCGGAGTTTAATGAGCCCCGTTTTCTGAAAGAAAAGCAAAATTGAGAGCTTTAAAATCATATATTATGCTTAGAGAGGAAAATATAACTATATATAACTGAAATAATACTTCTCGCGGAATAAGGAATTGGAGGAAGAGGTTTGATAAGTAGGATTTGAGAAAAAGAAGACACGTAGCACTTACAGAAGAAGCTTTTGCATAGGGAAGTATATACTGAAAAACGTCAGCACACTGTTCCTTAGTTTGGTAATCACCCCGGCTTGTATTCTTATGCGCAGCTAAATCATCTTCATAAGATGCATCAGACCTTAGATTCAATCCATACAGACAGTAAAAGCACTGATCCAAAGCATTATCAATGGCAACTTCAAGCTCCTCCTTTTCATCTTCACTTAGCTCGGTTCCATCTTCGACCAATTGATCCTTTGATTTCTCCGATCTAGGGTACAAACCATCAGAGACATCACCAATATTCTTACTTTTCTCCACTTTAGTTTTCTCAACCTCCAGAGCTTTACTGGCAGAAATGGCTTCTGCACTAATCCTCTCAACAGCATCTTTATCTGAAGCAGTAGCTTCATCTCTATCTACCTGACCTGTCACATTTAGGTTGTCCAAATTTGATACACTTGATAACACTTTGATGTTGCTTCCATGAGAAAGTTGCTCAGATTTCCCTACATTATTATCATGAGAAGACTGTTCGTCACACTGAGACATTTCAAATTCCTTGCAGACAGAGTGAAAGTTAGATTTCAGTTTCATATCCAAGTTCAAGAGGTGCTTTATCGCAAGTTTTAGAAATGTTCCTTCTTCCTCTTCACCAGTTGCATTTGCACAGCAGACACCAAACTCAGCAAGCATGTCATGGATTGCCACGATCAACTCTGTCTGGCATGATAAGGTTAAAGAGATCAGCTTGTTTCTAATGAAAGATTAAGATAGAGTTAGCAAACACTGATGTTAAAGTTGAAAGTCCACGGTCTAAACCCTCTAAAGAAAGAAAGATGTCTCACTTGAGATTTTATAGGAACATTTGGGATCAAGTGTTGGAGTTTACAAAATGCAATAGCTGCATCTACAAAGTACGAGCTTTCTCTCTGTTCCCTATGATCTGAAATTCCTGGGCCAGAAAATTTCTTACAGGAATATGTGTTGGCAATGTTACACATAAACATCAGCAGCGACGACTGAATATCACTAATGACAGTCATTGGAACACCACTCTGCAAGGGAAAGATGTATCAAGTTCTGCAACCTTAGCACAGAACTTATTATCAAAAGAATACACAGCAAAAACTAAATAGATGTCTGATGATCATTGCTCATTAACTAAATAAAAGTTTATCATTTCTTGGAAAACCAAACTGTAAAGCATCAGTTACATTTCATCTAATATTTGTCAACAAGAACATGGATCTTAATTGTCTATATGACCGAAGTTCAGGATGAGAAAGTGCAAAAAGTCAGGTCAGATGAGAAGCATCCATCTCTAAAGGAACGTTGTTTTAAATGGAGAGAGCAAGGAAATCACCAAAAACTAAAAAAAGGGGACAAAAGGTGGCAAGACCTTAGAACTACAGTTGGAAGAAATTGCATAACACAACAAGTCATCCTTATTTAAACTTCTCACTTTCTTTTCCTAGTTGGACAAAGGATTTTGACCAAATGAAATCCATGACAGACTATCATATTGGCATACTCTACCTTCCAATCTTACAATAAGCATCATAACCATAGAACTACGGCTGACTATCTACTATGGAAAGACAAACTATGAAAAAGAGGATAAAGTTGAACAAACTAGCAGTATATGAGTAAAGTTGGTCAAAAGAATGCTTTGAGCTTTTGTAGTAATATTTGGGATCAAATGTGGAAGTTAACAGAATGCATTATCTACATCTTCAACTATCAATTTCTCTTTGTTTACTTTGTTCTGAAGTTCCAAGTCCAGATAGCTCTTAGAAATCTAGGTGTTAGCATTATTAAACAAAAGCATCACTGGAAAAGGTCATCACTACAATAATAATTATAAGCACAATGCGTAATGCTCCAATCTTCTAGTAGAATTACTTGACAACTAATTAGCCAAAAAGCAGTGGATAAAGTTGCAAAGATCAATGTTATACTAAACACTATCAGCATAATTCACAAACCTGAAGACCATAACAGCATTAAACAAACCAAACCTTGCATATTTCGAGTTGAATTCTAGAAATCCCTAAACCTTCACCAAAAGTATTGTTCTCTTGGCAGTTACACCAGTTCAAGCTTTAAAAGTAAGCTAAAGACAGCAGGTAAATGTTCAACTACATGTGGAGCGGTGCAGACAACATTACAAAATCAGTATTACATGTTTTTATAGTGCCCCCAATATGTGAGGTCAAAACCCCTAGCTTATTGACAGTGAGGAACTTGTCGCAAGCTAGACTTTTGATTTCTCTATCTTCTCTAGCTCTCTCTTTTTTTTTGGGTGGGGGTGTGAGGGGGGGTTCCAGGTTGAAACCAGGAAAAGCCAATGGGCACGTTCATTTCAATACTTCCCATAAAAAGTTCACTCTATGGGGAATCTTAGTAGTCCAATTGTTGGCTACCTAAACTTTCACTTCGCTGGTGAGGGTTTGATTCCCCATCTTGTAATCCCCTCCCCCATTTCCCCTTCCCCTCCCCTCCCCCTATGTATAATAAAAAAAGGGTTCATTCTCTGTATGTTTGGTCTAAGATTCTATACTCGAATGCAAGGGTTTTCCCCATCACATAAAAAAAAATTATCATTCTTCTCAATATTGATAGTGATATAGCATCCTTTATAAATAAAAAAAATTAAAGCTTAACGCATCTGTAACAATGAAGAAAAGACGCCCCAAAAACTCTTAAGATAAGACTAACATACAGTGCTTTCAGAAGGGTTACGGATGCTCTTTATCCTTGATGCACACTGAGATATTGCCTTCACTTCTTGAGCAACCAAGTTCCATAGGTCACTTGGGATTTCTTTTGACTCTGAGTCAGAGACAGATAACATTTTTGAATCTTTCATCTGGTTAGAAAGCTGATATTCTTCCTCACTAGCAGCAGTAATGAGCACCTGCAACTTCCTTTTATGGCAATTTAAATAGACCTCAATGTCCAATGGCTCCGTCTCCTCACATCCTTTTATTAAAATATCTAAGGCAGACAGCTCAATTGAAGTTAGCCCTCTCTCTGTATGATTGGTGACGCGTAATGATTCAGCACGGACCTCTTTTGAGGAAAAGAGAAGAGGAGCAAGTGTCTTTACACACTCAGAGTGCAGATTTTTATCAACTAACTGATGGATACCATCCTTCATTAGAAAATCAACGTCCAGTAGATGAATCTCATGGAGGATTCTATCGACAGTCAGCCTCTTATACGATTTTAAGTGGGACAATGAAACGAAGTCATTTTTGCTTTCCTTATTTGTCAAAAGCTCCATTGAAATAGAGAACTCTTCTCGAGCTCTCGCTTTGTCACCATCTGATATAGACAATTGCCCGCTTAACCAAAAAAAGCGAACCCAAAACCCATGATTTTTACTAATTTGAGGATATCCACTATGACCATTATTCTGGCAATGCTCCCTCGTTGAAGAGCTTTCTTTCCTGCCTATAATGTGGAATGGATAGTCCAAAGCGACACATTCAATTATTTTGCATAGATGATATGAAGCCTCTGACATCAAGCTAGACTTTTTCGAAGTGTCAGAAGAACATAAACCAAAATCATAATATAACTCAGCAAGAAACAAATTGCACTCAGGAGTTCTCTCCTGGCCCCAAAACCTTATTACCTTCTCCAGATCTAAAAATTTAGACATGCTATCCTGATACACGATGACTCGGTTGGCAACTTCTTCCAGGAGCATGTGACCCAAGTGGTAAGCACCGTGATTTCTTGTCGATTTCAGGACAAATTCAACAACATCACTACACTCTGTATCCGGTGAATTAGGAACATCCTCAGCTTTGTCTGCAAATCCTGCTAGATTCACAACATAGGGTCCTAGAAATTGCATTACAACTTTAGCAAGGTCCCTGTTGGTCTCAAAATCTAATTCTTCTTTGTCTGGTTTACGACTCCTGAGCCTTTCCAGGCGGCTGCTTCGTCTTTCTTGAGGTTGTTCTCCACAAATACTTGATTGATTTTCTCTACCAGCACTACCTTTCTCAGACTTGTAATCCACAACGCCAATGCTTTCAGCAGCTGTGGAGACTGAAGTAGTTTTCCTTTCTGAAGGATCCTTAGATTTTCCCGGTATGTTGGACAATTTAATGCTTACTGTAACATCACCAGATATGTTTTTCCCTAGTCCAAGTTCAGAACTAGATTCAATTGATGGATGTAAAATTTTCAAGAGTTCACTGGCAAGAGCTGTCCAGGAAACATCTGGAAGGCAGAACTCCAAACTTTGCTTCAACTTTTTGGAAACAGGTTCCTCATCAAGGTCAACTGCAGCTTTTCTCTTCTCCGAGAATTTCAGCCGCATATGTTTAGGTTCTAGCTTGTCTATCCCTCGTGGGGCAAATGGAATTGGTTCAGACTCTTCAATAGTTCTTTTAACATGCAAAGCTCGAGAATGGGAAGGCCAATGTCTTAGAATTAGTTCAGCGACTGAAAGGCAGGCAACCTCATCACCTATAGCAATAAGCACTTCTAAAAGTTTTTCCATGCAATTCCCTGCATATTATTCAAGAAGAAGCAGCGGATGAAGGAATAATAAGATTACCTCTGCCATAAGGTGAATATGTTGGCCCTTTTAACATTCAAAATCATGTAACAGGAAAAGCTTATTTAAGGAAGCTTATAAGAACTTAAACATGATATAAAATGCTCACAGTTATTGGGACTGCAATATAACCCTTGTTCAAATGCCCAGCGGGAAATGCTCAAAGATCCCATTGAGCATGCTAAAGTTCCCAGCTTATTCCAGACAACAGCATCCTTATTATCAATCTCTACAGATTGAAGATAGCATTGCAAAGCATCTTTGTGGTAAGGAGCACCTTGTTGTAGAAAAACATTGGCAAGATTCTTCAGTGCCAAAAATCTGCAGAAATGTGAATGAGTACAGTTACCCAGCATCAGAAATATATGTTTATACAAATATTGACAATCAGATATGGAGAAGGGTTGGGGGTGTGCCCATTATCCACCGAGTTACGACCGTGCACCACCACTATTCCTTGGGGTTTTGTCAGTTATCAAAACAAAAAAGAGATTGTCAATTAGTAGCCAATTATTTGAGGCTTTTATAGGGCAACTATCTTCGTTTATTAACATCCACAATCAACCATGAAAATGATTTTATTTGGAGGATTGAAGGCCATAATTGAATCTTAAAGCAAACATAGAGTGTAAGAGCAATAAATGCGCTTTAGCTTTAAATGCACAGGAAAATTAAATGGGAAAATGTTCTATAGCCAGATAGAAGATATGGTAGTCCACTTGCTATTCGAGACTATTAGAGAAGTAGTAGACAAGAACAAGCAAGAAAAGAATTACAATACAGTTGTAGTTCAAGTGAGAAGTTAGGCCTCAAAACACACCTGAGCTGCAAAAGATGACCATCACTAGGATTACTATCCACCTAGAATGTCAACAAGGAAAAAAAAGGAAAAAAAAAAAAGAATAAAATAATCATCAGCAAGGTTGTATTATTTACCTTATCAAAAAAAAATCATCAGTAAGGATGCAGCAGAAAAGATGGTGATTCCAAGGTAACCATCAGCTTTTTACCTGAGAGTTTGCGACCAAAGGATCCTTTAACACAGCCTCCAAAAGCTCACGAGCTTTTTTATAGTCTTTAGCTTCCAGTTTCAAAAGTCCTTCATGGTAAGTTTGTGATAAATGAAATTCCTGGAAAAACCAAGTTATTATAAATCCATTGTAAAAAGACGAAATAGAAATAGTGCCATGCTTACTCTTCATCACAGTAACACATTAAAAGTTTGTAACAAAAAATTTCCTCCATATAAGAAACAAGTGATCATAACATTGGATGCATAGTAGATAGAATCGCCAACTTTTTAAGGAAAATGGAAAAAGAAAAAAAGGGAGATGCTTTATAATGAACTAAACATTCAGTGAAAACTTTTTCTTTGGGATCTTAAGCTTGCAAAATTAGGGTACTTCAACACAAGGTGCTCTTTACTATTAATTGTTAAATCTCAACAACTAAGCAGACTATTTTTTGTTGCATTCTAAGGACTAATCTCTGTTTTCTACAGAGAGATCCCTTTTAATCTCAGACACCAAGTGCACCACCAACAACGTGTAAATTAGACAAACACACACACACAACAACAACAAAAAAACAAGAAAGAAACTTGAGCTGAATATTACCTGGGCTTCTTTGGTTGGGGCTAAAGGTTCCCATTGGCTTTTCGAGTCTGTATCATTGATAGCTGCAATAGAAAACTGAAACCCCAAATTTTGAAAAAGCAAAAACAATAAAATCAGAGAGACACAGTTGAAGATGATCACAAATATACTGCGAGAAGTTAAAAAATTTGAATTTTATTAAGCTCTAGCTTACCATTGTAGCAAACAACTATGAGTCGAGTTGAACTCTAACGGATTTTCTCCATTTAAGAAATTGGGCGGGCGAACTTTTCTGTTAATAATTTTAGCAGGTTTCAGTGTTAAATCCTCCGTTCTTTGTGTTTCTAATTGTTTTCTGTTCTTGAATGTTTGCTAAATCGTTGTTTTGCCCCCAAAGTTTGGGTAAAATACGACAATCGTACTGGAAAAATTTGGAAATTTAAATTGAATTACCCTTAAGGCCTTAAGTAAAGCCTCTTACATTTCCCAAACTTCTTATGGGAGAAACAGTATTTTTTGTGGTAAAAGCTTACATGTATTTATAATAGAAATAAACAAATAAATTAGGTTTTAGTGTACGTGCGTTGCACGTGTCTATCGTGTTAATCAATAAAAATATATATAAAAAAATTAAATTTATTCTGCATGTACCCCATACACTCCTATAATCTAGGTAAACCGACTTGTATTTCAATAGCCTTCGTATGCCGTCAACTAGACCCTCCCAATTTAATATTTTTTTTTTTTGAGTCTTATCTTTCTTCTCATCTCAAAGATTTTCGTTTAACTCTAACTTATGCACCACATGAGAAAGTGAAAACACTCTAAAAGAACTTATTCCATCTAATCCCTTCCAAAATAATTATATTTATGGATTACATAATTATATATAGATCAAAGTAAAAATATAACATTTCAAAATTTACAAAAGTTAAAAAAAAAATGACTACGTTTTTGTTTGACACAGTTTCCGAAAAATTATCCATAACAAAAATAGTTAAGAGTTTCCTTTTCTATTTATGTATAAGAAAAAATAGAATTTAAAATAATTTGATTCCTCCTTGAAATATATATTTTCTTTTAATTAACTTAAGATATTAGAAATTAAACACATTTTAGTTCCTTCTCTAAAACGTACTTTTCTCATTTATTTATGGTGGAATTTTAGAAATGTGTTATTTCACTTTTCTAAATCAAGGTCCTAGATAGGAAAGTAATTAAATGATTATTTTTAAATATTAGGAAAGTAGATTGAATGATTAATACTATATATAGGAAGACAACTAAATGACTATTTTATCCAGTGTGAACTCTATTTTAAAGGGGTAAAAAAGGCGAACAATATTTCGCTAAGAATCTTCGTGCTTTTAATATAACTAGATCTCAATGTATGCGCTATGCATGTGTATTCTATCTCAATGAGTATTAATTTATTTAAAATATGTGTTTAAATAATAAAATAAAAGTATAAATTTCTGAAGATGATCATATATGTTAATGTATAATAACTCAATAAATAAAGAAGGTCTCATAAAAATCCTCAATCATGAGTCAATAATTCAACTTAAAATTTATTTCAGTTTAATAATATTATAACTTTAATTTCACTAGTTATCATGCTTTTCTTTTAAGTTTCAGCAAGAACAAGTCTTAAACCCTAAATAGTGCTAAAGTATAGAACTTAAAATATATAATCAGGCAACTAATAATCTACAACTTTCATTTGATCAAAAAATCAAACTAAATAGCAATAAAAATAAAAAAAAGATACTAAAGCAAGCTTGTGAGAGAATTTATAATTGAAAAAAAAACGCACTCATGACATATTTACTCCAGAGAATGACTTAGAATTAGAATTAAAAAAAGGGCAGTCCGGTGCATAAGGTATCCCGCGTAATTTAAGCGCATGGTTTATATAAAGTAAAATTTTAATATTTTAAAGTTTTAAATATTAGGACTTTCAGTCCAAATAAGAAAAAAAAAAGAGTTTTATTAATTTTAAACTTTTAAAAATAATTAAATGACTTATAAATGAAGTATTTGGAGGGACTTCAAATTTTCTTTTTTGTTTATAAAGATCAAGTTCGAAATGGAAAAAAACGTTAGTTTTAATATTTAGTCTTTTTGTTGTAGGTATTTTATTAAATATTGTAGAATACAAATATAATAGTCACATTATCTCTTATTAATAAAAGGGACAAGGAAACAAACATGGTAAAAGTATTTTTGTGGGTTTTTCTTTCTTTTAATGATTGTTAAGATTTTGAAGTCCTATAAATTAGGATTCATGCCTTTTTTAAATAAGGAAGTATTTAATATACAAAGTATAATTAATTTTGAAGCCCTAAATTTTAGGCAAATAACTTAATTACTATTTTATCCAATATAGAATATATTTTTAAAGGGTAAAAAAAGCGAACGATATTTCGCTAAAGGCTTTCGTGCTTTTAATATAGTACTAGTATTAGAGTACGCGCATTGTGCGTGTATTTCATATCAATAAATATATATTTTTTTAAATTACATAGATAATATGCATAGAAGTGTTCGAAATTATCAACAAAAATTAAAAAATCTAAATTACTTAGAAAAAAAAATCATGAACGTTAATCGCATTTATCTAACTCAATAAAAGAAGATCCCTTCTTTATAAATGCCTTATTATTTGGACGTTCGTTAGGAATAGATTAAGGTTTTCACGCTACTTTCTAGGTAGATTCGATCATTATCATTACATGAGATGATATTTGCTAGCAATTGGTACTTGTCAATCCCTTTAACTCGATAGCAATTGGTAATATCAGTTAGCCACACATTTCTAATTTGATATTTGTTCGTGATTACATGCAATATCTATCCGCTAGATAGATTTGTTGACACTATAACAACACTTTTGGAAATATTTTATTAACATATGCTTTTAAAGAAAAGCTTAAATAGCTAACATTTTCAATATTACCAACTCTAAATCTTAAAATTTTAGCAATATGAAAATAATCTTGAGCTCATAAGTATGACTTCTATAAAATTTGCTTTAAGTTTTCGTCTCTAATGTCACCTGGATTATTATTGTTCCAGGTGAAATAACAATTTTTAAAATTATAATTTTTTGTGAAAATTAACTTACTCAACTTATATAATTTATCTTACTGTGATTATATTCCTATATGTAAGGGTCTTCGTGCTTTTAATATAGTATAGATATAGATTAATTTTAATTTCTCATTATTTACCATATAATTAGAATTAAGTTGTTTTAAATACTAAATGAAGTAAAATAGTACTTAAAGAGAAATTTCTTATTTGATGTTAAAAATTATTTTGTTCGTCATGAATATAATCAGAGTGCTATTAGGGTGTCATGTAATTACGGAAACTATGAACATCTACCACTTTTGTACTAATATACCAAATAATTGATTTTTAAACAGTTAGTTAAGGTAAAATTTTAATCAATTTTAAAGTCATATATTTTAGGTATCTAGTTTAAATAAGGAAAGATTTAATAATCAATTTAATTTTCATGTCCTAAATATTAGGAAATGCTTAATTGACTATTTTATCTGGTGTGAACTCTATTTTTTAAGAGTAAAAAAGACGAATAATATTTCGTTAAGGGCATTCGTGCTTTTAATATAGTATAGATAGATAGATAGATATAGATAAGTTTACAGAAATTTCACTTTTATAGATTTCGGATTTCAGGACGCTATTTGCAGCAGTTCAAACTCAAGATTTCGGACGACCGGTGCACTACCGCATTGGGGACAAGGTAATGGTCAAGCTCAATCCCCGCCAATTTAAGTTATTAAGAGGCGTCAACCAGAACTTAATCCGACGCTATGATGGGCCGTTTGAAATTATTGCCAAGGTTGGCAAGATCTCCTTCAAGCTTAACATGCCTGACCACCTGAAAATCCATCATGTATTCCATGCATCTCAGCTCAAGCCTTATCACGAAGACAAGGAGGACGCCGAAAGAGGGCAGTCCAGCCGCGCACACATATTCATCCCTCATTCTGCCCTCAACAAGAAAATCGAAGAAATTGTCGACCACCAATTGGTCCGAGGCAAAGGGTGGGCAAATTCGAGCACCCAATTTCTGGTGCATTGGAAGGGACAGTCGGCCGAAGAAGCGACATGGGAGAAATATGAAGATCTTTGGCAATACAAAGATCAGATTCGTGACTACTTGAATCTCTGTGGCGCCGCAGTCGCCGCCAATTCAAGTGGGGGAGAGTGTGCCGACCCGCCTGATCCTTCCCGTATTTTCCCGTCATAACAGCCCCCAAAATTCAAATCTGCCTGGCTAGACAAATTCAAAAAAACCACCAATGATCACCCTTGCAGCATGCCTGGCAGCCTTTGCAGCATGCCTGGCAGCCCTTGCAGCCTGCCTGACAGCTTTTGCAGCCTGCCTGGACAGAATGATTGCTTCCCAGCATGCCTGACAGCTTTTGCAGCATGCCTGACTGGAATCATTGTTGCACACCATGCCTGACGGCAGCTTTAGTTTACTTTTCTTGTATTTCCAGCCATGTCTGGATAAATAAGCCTATAAATACTTGTACAAACACAGCAAATAAGCATCTCATTTTACTTGTAAAGTTCCTTTCTTTTGACTATAATCTGAAAATTGGCCTTGGCCTCCAAAACCTTTTGTGCCTTTGATTTATTTTCTTTCCAGCATTTGTGTGTAAAAAGTTTTGCCATTGTTAGCACATTTTGTGTTGATCCTTTGCTTGGACTGAAACTAGACCGTAGCATTTTAGCTAGCTAGTTGTTTTTTTGAATTTAGTGTGGTTATTTTCAACTATTTTATTGTATTTTATGTTGTGGTTATTTTTAATTACTTTGCAAAAGCTGAATATATTTCAGTCAGCCATCCTAAGAGTGACTACTATATCATTTTTACTTATATTATTGCTATATGATTATTATTTAAAGAGTCAAAAACTTTTATTCTTTTATGATGTTTTTTAAATAGGAATATTCAACCCGAATAATCTTACTAATTCATGGAATTCCCTTTTTCACCAATGACAAAATATTCAGGTCCCAAAGACACCAAAAACATAAAACCTGAGTTTGCAAAATCATTTTTGCAGGAACTCAAACAAACGCACTTGTGTTTCTTTATTCGTTGATACCTAACACACCTAAAGTGAGTCCAAGGTCTGCTGAAAACAGTATCTCAATCTTCACAAGGTAGAAGTAATATTTACATACACACTATCCTCCCCAAATTCTTGTAGGATTACATTAGAGCCCGTTTGGACATAACCTTCTTTTGAAAAAAAATTTACTTTTTTTTAAAAATCAGCGTTTGTTCATAAAATATCCAAGTTTCACTTGAAGATGCATTTTAAAAATTTTCAAAAATTTAAAAAACTCCAAAAAGCTGTTTTTCAAAATTTTCACTCAAATCACTCACAAAACTTAAAAAACAAGCAAACTGAATTGTATGTCCAAACACAACTCTAAATTTCAAATACCATTTTCACCTTTTTTTGAAATTTTACAATTCTTATGTCCAAACGCCTACTAAGTTTGTTTGTTGTATATAACACACCCAAACTCTTCTTGAGTTAATTTCAAAGCAGAAATAAGTACAGCATAGTCTATCATAAGCACTCTTGAAAAAAAAGTGAGTTATCTTATTGAAAGGGACAATAGACTTTGAGGACTTAATCCAGAAAATGCAAAAACATACTAGGTGACCTGACATCCACATTGAATGACAAGAAGTTGTACATAGAATCACACACACACACTTTTCCATCTCTTCAAATCAACAAATATTAACTTCATACTCCAACAAAATAGAAGTAAATATCTATCTATACATTCAACTATTCAACTACTACTATAGTACTATCATCTTTCAGTTTTCTCTTGTTCTTTCCACTAATAAGCAAATTATGAAATAGGAAATGAAAGCAAAATCATGGACAAAAGAATTTCTACAAGTAGTGAATCAACAATTGTGACCACGCAATCTCAAGAACGCAATCTCAAGAACGCTTAGATCCTTCAGTATCAATCGTGAACTGGCAATAGCGATTCTGCTGCTATTTTCAATGATTCACTGGCTTTCACCAGATCGGCTTCTGAATGAGCTGCCGAGACAAATAATCTAATTCCAACTGGCAGCTTACATTTATCAAGAGTTGACCTCTTTGAAGTCACAATAAAGACAGAATCTTCCTTCAAGACCTACAATGTATAAGATGTTGCACGAAAACAAACTCGTGAGGTAACTCTAGATGATGAGTTCAAAATTATAGATGGCAACGTAACGTGCATTGAGCAAAATAACTTACATGATCAGCTATATCTTCAAGCATTTGTAGATCACCCTTTGAAGACCCAGTGGACTTCTTTAATGTAAGGAATATAATCGGGGAGAGCGGATCACTTACTATATCTAAGCCTTTTATATCCAATAGACCTGCAGATATACAAAAAAAATAGTTTCTTAGACTCACATAATGGGGATAAGGGAGAAGGAAAAGGTAATCAGTATGGGACAAAGACCTTTAGTCAACGTAGCAATATTTTGCCTCAGTTTGACAAGAAGTTCAGGTTTTTCTTCCACGATATCAATAGCCTTAATCGCAGCACTTGCTAAGTAAGGAGGCAGCGAGGCTGAGAAGACATAACCAGAACTACTGAGGCGCTGCCAACATAAGCAAAATAAACCATCAACAAAAGATAGCTGGAAAATATATAAAGAGATACAAGTGCAGACAATGAAAATCATGAAAATGGAATTATCATTGGATAGAGTACACCTTAGTACCTGGTGATCAATGACTCTAGCATTCCCAGTGCAAAAGCCGCCTTCTGTGGCCAATGCATGTCCCATTGCCGCAGTTATTATATCTATCTTGTCAGCCTGCAATTGGATGATTCCGTAAGAGGATGTACACAGAGATACAAGGTTAATTAACCAAAAAATATGATGAACATACCGGAACTTTACAATGTTCAGTTAGACCTCTACCAGAACTGCCAAGCACACCAATGGAATTGCTCTCATCCAACAATACACGGAATCGATATTTTTCCTTCAGCTTGATGATTTCATCTAATGGAGCTACTTTGCCAGAATTCTGCAAATTACGGTCATAAATGAAATCTGGAATTACAAAGCAAAATTTCCCTTAGTAGAAAATGCACTGACTTG